>RCUC01170067.1:0-18237 GCA_003697995.1 Taxidea taxus jeffersonii
GGTCTACTCTGATGGCTTCTCCTACAACTTGACTTCTCTGGACTCCCTCCCAGCTGGTTTTCATAGGTTCCATTCACAAGAATCACTACAAAACATTTCCCATTTCTGAATTTCCTTTCTGATTAAAACCATCTCTTTCCAGTTAATTCTGGTTCTCATTCCACCTCCAGGCCTGTTACTTCTGGTTTCGTTGGCTGCTGGGTTGTGTTATACCATGTCCAACATACATGTTTCAAAGCATGTAACCCAAATGCCCTTACCTACCCTCCAGTCTACTGAAGCAGTGATTCTTGTAACAACTCAACTCATCTACGCTTTAGGCCAGCATTCCTAATGTTTCTTCCAGTGGGTTTAGCTATACCAAGGTTCCCTTAGTAGAAACTCTGGAATGCCAAATTAAGGAAACTGCTTGTGACAGCAAAAACTCTTCTCAAATTGTCCCCACACATGACTTTCCAGCTTCATGTGGCGCTAGGACCATGTGCTAGGTCCTCTCACCTTGATCACTTTTGCCTATGACCCCTCTCTCCCAAGTGGGAGCCATTAGGAGGAACCCCCCAACTGACTTCTGGTGCTGGCAACACTTTAGTCCACTAGTAGCCTCATCCTCATAGTTATTCCCTTGGGTCATCTCTGCCAGCATCCCTGCTGAAGCTCCTACTAGTCTTTCTCCACTTCATCTTCAATTAATATTTAACAGTGCTTCAGTTTCTCCACATTTCTGCATACTATTTGCAATCCCTGACTTTAGCCAGGCACTCATAAGTCCCCACCCAATCTCCATGTCCTGTTCCCAAAGGCTCATGATAAACACATCCTCTGACCTCTAGCTCCTGGAATTCCTCCTCTTCCTCCACATCATAAGAGAGGGTGTGGATCTTGATGTCATCAGCCGAGAGGTCAATGAACTTCCCATCAGGGTACTCCAGACTCTCTTTGGTGGGTGACCGGTCCTCAATGAAGGTGGTCTCACAACAGTCGGCAGCCACGCCATCCCCCCAAGAACGCAGCACACCCTCTGAGTAGAGGATAATATTGGGTCGGAAATGGGACTCCACAGACTGCTGAAGTGTGTTGGGGTCCAGCAGTTGCTGGACCGGCTCATTCCTGCTGCTATCCAGGCTGGCTGGTGCTGCGCTACCCACTACCCGACAGCTCTGGTACTGTGGTGCTGGGTAAACGGACACGAGGCCATCTCTGTTCTCGGCCATGAAGTTTCTTGTGTTAATTAAGCCATTCCTCTTGCCAGCATCGCTGATTTTACTATGCACCAGCATGCTCTTCTGTTCAATTATGCCATCCATGATGCTCTCCCTCCCTGACTGGGCGTCAGGCTGGCAGTCCACACGCCAGGGTCACACTTGCCTCATGGGACCCATTTCTCCTAGAAGAAGAGGAAACAGAGGTGAGATAAGAAAATCTCATCTGAAAATAAGCTAATCATCTGGACCCTTTCTGTTTTAGCTTGCACTAGTCAGCTCATAGGCACAGAAGCTGGCGGGGGGTGGGGGGCCGGTATCCAGTCAGACAATAGTTTAGTCCTACTTATTCTACCAATTTTTTAAAAGGCTCTATCAGGGCAACCAGTCAGAGAAAGCCAGAAATTGATTACTCACATCCCTATAAAGTCTTTGCTTCCACATAAAGGAGACTCTGCAGAAATTGGAATCACTGCAGCTCTAGAGAAAACTATGATTGCCAGCAAACATCTTGAAATCCATGGGTAAATCCAATCACATTAATACTGGGCCAGTCCACAGGGAAAGTAAGGCTGTAAATCTGTAATGGGGACCAAATTTTCCCAGGTCCATGGCTATTCATTTAAGCAGAAAACATACACCCAAGGAAGAACAGGTTTAAATTAATGTCCCACACAGATTTAGAAGATAAATGATAAGAAAACCCACACCATTAGTTCTGTATATAGACAAAATTCCCCAACTAAGGAAACACTCATGTGTACATTCTAATGTATGTATTAGCACTAGCTCAATGCTCACACATGCCTACTGGACTTCCAACACAGTTCCAGGAATTGAACAAGAAGTTCCCCTGCCTTAATGGTACTCAACTTAGAGAAACATCTACATATATGGGATACAATTAAAAAGCCCTCTAAATTGTTTCTTCCTAGATGACATTCTTTTCTAGCATATTGAATGTTCCAAAAAAAAAAAAAAAAGAAAGAAAGAAAGAAAAGGAAGAGGAAAAAGAAAAAGATACCAAAGATTAAGATTTTGGAGATAATGCATGGCCTTACACAGCAAGGAAAACCCTTAACAAATAAAAAGACAAAAGATATTTGTAAATGATGTATCTGATAAAAATATATGACTGGTAAGAGGTTAACATCCAAAATATATGAAGAACTTACACAACTCAACACCAAACCAAACCAAACAAAATTTAAAAATCTAATTAAAAAATGGGCAGAGGACCTAAATAGACATTTTTCCAAAGATGACATACCAATGGCAAACAGCCATATATGAAAGATAATCAACATCACTCATCATCAGGGAAATGCAAATCAGAGCCATGGTGACCTCATACCAGTCAGAATAGCTAGTATCAAAAAGACAAGTAATAATAAGTATTGGTGAGGATGTGGAAAAAAGGAACCCTCATGCATTTTTGGTGGGAATGTAAATTGGTTCAGCCACTATGGAAAACAGCATGGTGCTTCCTCAAAAAATTAGAGACAAAAATACCATATGATCAAAATACCAAATACTAGTGGGTATTTCCCCAAAGAAAATGAAAACACTAATTTGAAAATATATATGCACCCCTATGTTTATTGCAGCATTATTTACAAAAGCCAAGAATAGAAGCAACCCGAGCGTTCATCAATAGATAAGTGGATAAAGATGTAGTATGTGTGTGTGTGTGTGTGTGTGTGTATGTACACATGTATATACATACACACATATATAATGGAATATTTCTTAGCCATAAAAGAGAATGAGATCCTGCCATTTACGACAACATGAATGGACCTGGAGATTAGGAGGTACAATTCTCCAGTTATAAAATACATAAGTCATGGGGATGAAAAGTACAGTAATAATGTTGTATGGTGACAGATGGCAACTACACTCATCATGGCAAGCACTGAGTAATGCATAGATTTGTTGAATTACTATGTTGTACACATAAAATAAATATGGTATGTCTACTACAGTTAAATAAGAAATAAAAAAAACTTTAAATATTTTAAATAAAATAATTCAAAAGCATTTGAGTAATTTTCCTATAAGGAAAAAATAATGATGATGTACGGACAACATTTTCTTAAGATTTATAAATGCTTAGACTCTTCCTAACAACAAGAAGAATGATTTTCCTCAAGAATTTCCTCTTTGCGAGTTAGTAGCTATAATTATGAAAACTTTTCCATCTTAGGGACTTTGAGTACTCCAGCTTTTTATTAGATTTCAGAATTTTCTGATATCATAATTGTTTTACTGGTGGTATCTACAAGAATTTAAAGTTTCAGACTGTCCCAGAGACAGAGAGGTCACCTTTGTGACTAACGGGAAAATAACATTTTAGTAGACTTGACAAATGACTAGTCAAACTACAGCATATGCATGTAGAGATGGTGGGTATTATTTATGTGATACTGTGACAGATTTAAGAGAGGTCAAAAAACACACTACCACATCTGCTGATGTGCTACTGAGAAATACATAGCTCTGGAGACAAATTTACAGTCTGAGAGCTAAAAACATTAATTAAACTATTTAGACAAGATCTTTTGAGCACTGGCAACATGCAAGGCACAACATGTGTCAGCATCATCTCTGGGATTAATCATCTTCCAAGCTAGCATAATATACTCATTGAGGTGCTTCTGGCCCAAACCCTCAACTTCTCTAATCTTGTCTTTCTACAGAGAAGCCACTCAAAATTGGGCCCCTTGTAGGGTTTGTGATTGCCAGATGTACTACAAAGCTTAGAATAATATTCTTCAAGGGTAATTTGGTTTCTCAGACTGAGTTCCTTCTCCTCAAATCTGTTTTAAGTATCTTACAAAAGACAGGTGGTTGCATCTGTTCCAACCCTACATCTTCAATGGAGTTGCATGTTCTTGCCCAGCTTGAGAAACCTCCCCCATTTCTGGTGTGTTCTCAGAGGCTATGTTACAATTTCTGTTATGGCTCCTATTGCTTCTTTCTGTGCAAACATGACAGCTGCTAATGCCAACATCCCCCTCCAGCCCTTGCCCCTGCTCCTCTCCCAGAGCTCCTTGAGACTAAAGAACCAATATTACCTTTTCTCTCTCTAGCACCTGGTATGCAGTAAGTACTCAATGAACAGTTGGAATAAAGTTTCAAGTGTTATGTAATTAGAATAATCCCCACTTAGTGACCTCCTTGAGCTGCACAAAGTGCAAATGTGAATCTGATATTACAGCATCCTGAGGTAGGCACAGCTTAGGTCTCTGAGGTGCTGTCCACAGTTTGACACCTAAAGTACCAGCTGAGACCTGGCAACATCAGCACCACCTGGAAGTTTGTTAGAAAGGTGGACTCGTCAATACACCTGGGAGCACTGAATCTGAATCTGCACCACAGAAAATGATGATTCTGAACATAAGGTTGAGGGACCTTGTTCCATTGTATATAGTGCAAGTTTTGGTCTGTTGCACTAGTTGGCTCCATTGTACATAGGATAATTTATTCTCTTTTTTTAAAAGTCTTCAAATAAATATATCAAACACGCTTAAAGAACTTCTGTTTTTTTCTGGAAGTGAATTTTTCCAACTACGAGCATCATAAGTTATGATTACATTGGGATGAAAGAGGCTGGAATCAGTGAAATCTTATCTTTATCACTTGCAGCATCCTTCACTATGTCTTTAAACACAGACCAGCTTATTATATATATATTGTATTTCACTTCATAATTCCTATTAGCTCATTTTCCTCTGTGTTCACTTCTACCCCATCCTCCCTGATAGCAGGTTTCCACCAGCAGGAGTTTAGCAGCTCAGAGATAACAGGGAGAGAAAATGTTGCTACTCATTGAGGTAATCCATCAACCTCTTCTCCACTGCTTTTTGGAGTTCTAATCCAGTGACTGTGCTGTTCTTCCCAGGCTCCTTACAACACATATATATTTATATAATATCACTTGTTATACTGTATAGTAAATAATACTTTGCTTATTTTATATATTTTTTCTGTCCATCATATTCAGAGCCAGTGGCTGCCTCTTATTTGACCCTTCATCTGCTTAAATAGCCTCCACTACATCTTGCATGCTGCTTCCTGTTGGCAAAACTCTTTTGGGAGTGCATCAATGACCAAGCTCCCAACTTTATTCTCTGTGTGAAGTCTTGGAGGCTGTTTCTATGAGTCCAGCACTGGAAGCCAGTTGGAAGGCATCACACCAGTAAGTTATGCTACATCTTCTTCTCTTACAGCTGCTGGCAAGTGGGGGTGAGAGAGTGGGGTGAGGGGGCAGCTCCATGTGTCTGCCTGTGATCCTCAGTTACTCCTCCTTCCCTGGTTCTTGTTATCTGTACCAGTGTTTAAAGAACCCTCCTGTTCACAAGTTTAGATGAATATCAGGCAGATAAGAAAACTGATATGATCCAGTAATTGCACTACTGGGTATTTATCCAAAAGATACAGTGATTCAAGGGGACACTGACATTCCAATATTTATAGTAGCATTGTCCAAAATAGCCAAAGTATGGAAAAAGTCCAGGTGTCCATTGACAGATGAATGGATAAAGAAGATGGGTATATACACAATGGGATATTACTCAGTAATCAGAAATGATGAAAGCTTGCTATTTACAATGGTGTGGGTGGAACTAGAGGGTATTATGCTAATTGAAATAAATTGGTCAGAGAAACAGAAACACCATATGACTTCACTCATATGTGGAATTTAGGAAACAAAACAGATGAGCATAGGGTAAGTGAAAGAAAAATAAAGTAAGACAAACACGGAGAGGGAGGCAAACTATAAGAGATGTTGAACTCTAGGAAACAAACTGATGGTCTTTGGAGAGAGTGAGTTGGGGGGAGGGATAACTGAGTTATGGGCATTAAGGAGGGCACTTGATGTAATGAGCACTGGGTGTTAAATGCAACTGATGAATCACTCAATTCTATCTCTGAAACAAACAAACAAACAAGTAAAATTAAAAAAAGAAAAAAAGAAAATGATGAATCTAAGTAATTCAAGCCATTACGATCCTTTCTACTTAGGATCAGAATATCACATCTGATATTTCAAAGTACATGGGCTTCCAAGAGATAAATTTTATGGCTCAAGTAAATACTTACAGTGGATTGAAAAAGAGAGAGAGAGAGAAAGAAAACTGATAGAGATTGTGAAAAAGAAATAAATAAAACAAAAAGTAGGTATACAACATCTGTACAAATTTCATACCATATGGAAACAAGTTTTCCTTACTTTGGGACTGTCATGATATAAAGAAAACTATTCTAAGAGCCAGGAAACCAGGGATTTAGCCACAGCTTTGATACTAAATGTCTGTGTAATCTTGGGCAATTTGCTTATGAAAGTGGAATTGTTAATAAAGTACTTAAGCAAGAGAAACCTTAAGGTCCCTTTCAGCTCCCTGACTTGTACCTCTCTACCCACGAGTCTTGGATTTTATGAAATTAGAGCTTTCCACAAGGTAGTGAAAAAAATCTCACACTGATCATAATAAGTTAGGTTTCAGTTTAATAGAAAAAAAAACTGTGTGTTTGTGTGTGTGTGTGTATAAAATTTATTATTGTGAGACACCATGTTAGGTTCTTACGGGAGATAGAAAGATGGGTTCTAATAGTAAAGTTCAAATCAATGAAAAGATAAGCAATGACATAAACTTCTGTAATAGTAGTTAGATAATGAACACACCAGAAAGTTATGCCAATGTGAAACTGGGATCTGGTATTTCAAACTAAGCTAAAAGCAATTAAGAAAATGATAGATATTATAAACAAACAATATCCATCAGAATGGGGAAAAATCAGAAGCAATGGAATTGGAGAATAGAAAGAGATGCGAACAGAACCTGGGAAAGAATTCGAAAGAAAGTAATTTCAGAAGTTAAGGCTAAACCAGAAGGGACACAGGAGTGGAAAAGCACAGTGGGTCATACCTGGAAAGAAACATAACATGCAATGTTATGTTTTAACATGTATTAAATTTGAAAAGAATGAATATTTCAATTTATATGAAATTCTAGAGCAGACAAAGCATATTATAGAAGCAAAGGGAAGGTTGTTTGGCTTAGGGTGAGAATGGCTCCATCATGGACAGGGCAAGGGAAAGGTCCTTAGGTAATGCACACAGTATGCATCTTGAGGGAACAGAGGTTCCAAAGCAAATTCAGCTGTGACACTAAAGATGCACATCTCCCTTTGTGCATTCGGAGCGCAGTAAACATTCTGAAAGAAAGTAAGGCATATAGAAAAGAGACAAAACAAAAGGAGACTTTAGAAAAGCAAACAAACAATGGATAAGAGCAAATGTTAAAACTATGATTTAAGAAAATTTTCCTGTAATTAATGTTGAAGGGGTACACTGAGTACCTGGGAAAACTAACCCAGAATGACTAAATCCAATATAAATTATAGTAAGTCTAGTGAACTTTAAAGGAAAAAAAAAATACACAAAAACACCTTTGGTTTTCTGGGAATTAAATAAACAAATGGAATAACCTGAATCACTAAAAAGAGTAAGAAAAACAGATTTTCCCTAAACCTGTGAGTAAAAATGCTTAATCACAGAAGCCAGTAGAGCGAAGTAATGAATACTCACTAAAACATGAGTTCAGGGTTTTACCCACTGACACTGACCTCTAAGAATAGGGAAACCAACACAAAGAACTAGAGAAATGACATTCACAGATCTTCCTATGGAATCTAAATGAATATAAGCTACACTTAGATAACTAGACAGGTGTTATATAAGGGCTGGTAGTTGCTGAGGCCTGCTAGCAGGGCAAAAATAAAGACAATGGACATCACAGGCTTTCTGATGACAATGCATGCCAGCACCCATGCTAAAGGAAATTCTCAGCTTTTAATGCCTGTGGGCCCTGCTCCTGGGCTCCTAGGGAAGCCATACTTTAACATTTACCAAGGTCAAAACGACTTGGCAAAACCTGAAAGCTCTGTTTCTGTCCTCAGCATACGTTGTACATCTGCTTCATTAGAAAAGTAACTAAAAAGGAGTATTCCAAACACAAAGATAAGAAAAACAAAACAAAACAAAAAAAAACTTTCCTGGTTCCTGTAAGATTAGAGTCCTATGGACTTGCACATAATTAAAACACAAGATGGGGCACCTGGGTGGCTCGGTGGGTTAAAGCCTCTGCCTTCAGCTCAGGTTATGATCCCAGGGTCCTGGGATGGAGCCACACATCAAGCTCTCTGCTCCGCAGGGAGCCTGCTTCCTCCTCTCTCTCTGCCTGCCTCTCTGCCTACTTGTGATCTCTATCTGTCAAATAAATAAAAAATATATATATAAACACACACACACACACACACACACAAACCACATGATAAAGTCCATAATTTTCTGGAATGTCCTTTGTAATGATAATTTGTAAATATATATATATATATATATATATATATATATATATATATATATATATAAAACAAAAGAAACATAGGTAGCCATGCACCAAATGTTCCTTCCCTGGAGCACTTTCTTCTTTGTGAAGATTATATATTCCAGGCAGCTGTTCTAACTTGGGTTTCAATAAAATTCCTTAACTGTCTCTTTAAAATTTTTAAAAATGATTGTTCATTTTGTGTCAACACCCACAAAAGTCTTCATGCCAAACAAAGCCAAATGAAGCAAAGCACAGCCTTATTTTAATCAAATCTCTATATCTAGCTACCAATTATAGGAAATTCAGAGGACAGGAAAACATGTCAAATGATATCATGGTTGTATGCAATCAGTAAAATCCAAATCAGATTTGGGGAAGAGCTGTGGACAACTCTACAGGAAGAATGAGAGGAGAGAGAGAGAGAGAGAGAGAGAGAGAGAGAGAGAGAGCACAATAAAGATTCTGTATTTTATTTTTAAGATTTTTTAATTTATTTGACAGAGAGAGAGATCACAAGTAGGCAGAGAGGCAGGCAGGGAGTGGGGGGTGGGGAAGAAGCAGGCTCCCTGCTGAACAGAGAGCCAGATGTGAGGCTCCATGCCAGGATCCTGAGACCATGACCTGAGCCGAAAGCAGAGGCTTAACCCGCTGAGCCACCCAGGCACCCAAGATTCTGTATTTTAAAGAGACTTAGAAGACACAGCAACTAATTGTGTGTGTGTGTGTGTGTGTGTGTGCCTATTAAAGATGTTATTTGTTTATTTGACAGAGAGACAGAGAGCATAAGTAGGCAGGGTGGCAGAGAAAGGGAGAGGAAGAAGCAGGCTTCCCGCTGAGCAGAAACCCTGACATGGGGCTGAATCCCAGGATCCTGAGATCATGACCTGAGCCAAAGACAAATTCTTTTTTTTTTTTTTTAAGATTTTATTTATTTATTAGTTAGAGAGAGAGAGAGCACAGGCAGACAGAGAGGGAGGCAGAGGCAGAGGGAGAAGCATGCTCCCTGCCGAGCAAGGAGCCCGACGTGGGACTCGATCCCAGGACACTGGGATCATGACCTGAGCTGAAGGCAGCCGCTTAACCAACTGAGCCACCCAGGTGTCCCCCAAAGACAAATTCTTAACTGACTTAGCCACCCAGGCGCCTCCTAACTGTACATGTTAATCTTATTTCAATTTAATCAAACAAATGAACTGACATGTTTTTGTATGTACGTGTGTATGTACATGTCTCTGATACACACAAACACATCCATATACTTATATAAACATATTCATACATAAGTGTCTCTACATTTATACATGCATTCACATACATTTCTATTTTAGACATTGGAGAAATGAGAACACTGGCTATCTAGTTGATGACACTAAAGTGTTCTTGTAATTTTTATTTTAGGCATTGTTAATCTTTGAAGGTATATGATGAGGACTACGCAAGAGTTACCTAAAAAAGGAAGAACTTCCTACTTTTAGAAATTCATACTGAAATATTCACAGATTTAATAAATGATGTGATGTCTGGGATTTGTTTGTAAACCATCTGTTTTAGGAGGAGGAGTGGGTAGCATACAGAGAAAACAAGTTTGGCCATGGGCTGATAGTCAGTGAAGTTGGTTGATGGGTACATGGGTTCCATCCATTGTCCACTTCTTTCTACTTCCATGTGGGTTTGAAACATTCCATAATAAAGAGTTTTTTTTAAAAAATATCAGGTGATAAGACAGATGCTATAGGCAGAGGGAAGAGCATGAGACCAGGCAAAGGGGAAGGGGTGCATGCAGGTAGTGTTGGGACAATTGTGGCATAAGGGAGCTAGCAGAGAAGTTGAAGGTGGAGGGGAGAGGGGAGAGGCTTCATTAGGAGGATCTTGAATGTCAATGCATAGATAAACTCTACTTTGGCAATGGGCGCTGTGGAAGAAAGGTCCTCGAGTAGAATATGAGGAATATAGAGGCAGCTGGTTCTGTGGACAGCGTGGGAAATGGGTACCTGAGAAAGCACCACCAGCACTGGGGGTCTGGCTCTGAAGTAGAGAGAACTCTGCATCATATTCAGTTGGCCTCAGCGCAATGGGGAGGGACCAATGCCCTGCAGGAGACTTTAGGGTGCCATGAGTCAAGAGAGCACTGATTAGGATTCCTGGGGTTTGTGTATTTCATCCTTTTGGCAAATTGATCATAAAGAGGCAGTGTGAGTAGAGATATCAGTGATCAGAAGAGGCCCAGCCACCAAATCCTGGTCTGCTGCTGTCACAGCAGATGACGAGACCTCCATGAGGGTCCTAAAGGCCCTGCCAGAAAGCAGTCACTTCTCTTTGTGAGTCCTTCTGATTTTTTTATAAGATTTTATTTATTTATTTGAGAGAGAGAGAGCACAGAGGGAGAGAGAGAAGCAGACTCCCCCCTGAGCAGAGAGATCAAAGCAGGGCTGTATCCTATCCCAGGACTTCGGGATCATGACCTGAGCCAAAGGCAGATGTCTAACCAACTGAGCCACCCAGGTGCCTCATGAGTCCTTCCTCTTTAACTGAGGGGTTCTGTGTGAGGGTGTCTGCCGACCACAGGTGTGCTGTGCCACTCTTACTCATCCATCACAGGTACAAGTATGACCATTCTCCCAGCTATGGGTGGTTTTCTACTTTTCAGAAGATGGTGTTCAGCTAGATTTACAAATATAGGGTTTCAAACACTGAGATGGCTGTGTCCTGGGACCATCTCCCAGAAGCCCTGCAAAAGCTCTGGAAGGGCACAGTGCTCACTGTACAGCCCCCATGACCCAAGAGCACTGACGGGTCCCTGGGCTGTCCCTCCCTCCCCCGAGACACAAAGCAGCAGGCAGCCTCACTTACTCAGGGGTGTCTCCGAGGATCACAAGATAAGTACTAACTGCAGCTCATTCACTGGTTTGGAGGCAGAGTGGGGTTCACCCAGGAGGAGGTGAAGACAACAAAGCTGGCCCCAACTCCTATCGCTCACTACTCTGGTCAGAGACAAGGATTCCCATGGAATAATCCATGGGAAAATATTTGTGAATAGCCTGTCAGACAGAGGACCCACCCAGGAAGAGAAAAAAGCCAAAATAGATATCAGGAGGAAAGGGAGGTGGGGCACAAAATTTGGGAGCACAGCTCAGGGCAGAGCTCTTGGTCCCCCACCCATTTTGTTCTTGTTTTTGTTTGTTTGTTGATTACTTGGTGTTTGATTCTTGGTGCTTCTTTTGCCAATAAACCGAGTTTCAAAATCACTCTCCACATGGCTCATTCTCCCAATTTCAGTTTAGAAGCCAGTCTTAACTTTTTTTTTTAAATTATATTATGCTAGTCAACATACAGTAGTACATCATTAGTTTTTGAAGTAGTGTTCCATGATTCGTTGTTTGTGTACAACACCGTGCTCCAAGCAATATGTGTCCTTAATACCCATCACCAGACAAACCCATTCCTCCATCCCTCTCCCCTCTAAAACCCTCAATTTGTTTCCCAGAGTCCAGAGTCTCTCATGGTTCATCACCCCCTCTGATTTCCCTCTTCATTTTCCCCTCTCTTCTCCTAATGTCCTCAATGCTATTCCTTATGTTCCTCAAATAAGGGAAACCATATGATAATTAACTCTGCCTGCTTGACTTATTTCACTCAGCATAATCTCCTACAGTTCCATCCATATTGATGCAAAAGTTGGGTATTGATCCTTTCTGATGGTTGACTAATATTTCATTCTCAAATTTTTACTCCTCTTCACTGTGCCCTGCAGTCACCAATTCTGTTATTGTGCCTTAGACATGCCGCTCAGATTCAGGCCATCCAGAAAGCCCTCCTCAGCTGATGGTCAGATCAAGGGTCTCCAAGGCAGCGCCCCCCAAGACCCCCAAACCCAGCAGGGCACACAGATGTCTTGGGGCAATCTCTGGTTCCTGATACCTGCTGCCTCTCTCCCTGATGAAATGTGTTTTTACAATGCCACTTCTAATTTTTCAAAAGACACTTCAAGTAGAGATGTTTAGTCTCTCAAATTTATTTAGGTTGAGTCACTTTTGTACAAAAACTATGAATGATGCTCTCTGTGTTGACGAATACTGTTGCTCACCAAGTCCTTCCCCAGCACTGCTGATGTCAGGGATGGGATTACACTGGGACTTGTGATTTTGTCTCTCCTGAGAGGCTCCTGTGAGCCTACCATCCACACGCCATGCTTGAGGCTAGACTATGAGGCCTGATGCCCCATGTCTCACTTTTCTGAAGGCAAATTTATGCTCTGAACTGACCTGTGCATGTACTGAGCTCACTGGGTGTGTCATACTCTCCTGTCCCTGCTGTCCCCACCCTCCCTTCCTGTTAACTCCATGTTAACTCTGTGCTATGTATCACCTCCCCCATGGAGCAGCGGCCAGATCAGGCCTCTACAATATCACCTACAATGTTCTCTCTGTGATCACCTTGGACAGGGTTTTGCCTCAACTGGTCTGTGAGCTCTTCTAGGTCAGGGATCCACCATCCTTGCAATTCTCAAAATGGGTTCTGGATCATCCACAGGGTCCATGAGGGCTTGACAAATAACTAATGATGTCTTGTCAATATAGGCTACAACTGGATCCTAAAATGTGTGTGACAAGAACTTCACCAATGGGAAAAACAAAAACAAAAACAAAAACCTTATCACTGCATAGTCACTAACCTAGAGAGGTAGGTATTTTAAGAGCTCATTTATCTTAGACTGAGTTATTGAATGTTATGGGTTTTCTTGATTTATAAATAATCTTTTCACTTAGGAAGAAGCTACTCCAGCCAGAGATTCTATATTATATAGGGGGAAAACATATTTCCATACATTTGGTGATGAGGGTTGGATTTTCATCAAGCCATTTCCTAGAACTTCCTTTGGCACAAAGAGCAAACATTCTGTTCTCATCTTGAAAGTTTTTGCACATAAGCCAGCAGTAAGCCAGCAAACTACTATGATCCTTCTCCCAAACAGGTAATGATTCCCATCTCATTCCTATTTTAATTAAAGATAATAGAAGCACTGTTTTCCTAGGAGTCTGGATGCTGAAGCCTTTTTAAGTTGGACCAGCAAACATTCCCCACCCCAAGCGACAATGATCTCTGTGTCTGAGGTTGGAGAGTCAGGCTCTGGGGGGATGAAAGCCAGCTCTCCACAGCAGACTGTGGCCAGAGCATAGGTGGCCTCAACCTTTAATGCAATATCCCCAGAGAAGTTTCAAAATGGAATTTGAACTCCCTCCCCCAAAACCAGGGAAGAAAGGAGGTTGGTATGTATCTAGCACCTGGCACGTGGTGAACACATACCAGGCACTTCCATGCATTCACCTGACAGGCATTTAGTGGACACAGGAGAAAGACTGTGAATAAGCACTAAAGTGTACCCAGTGATCTAGGCAAGGAGAAGCCTGACTTTAGAGAATACACAAAAAACTCGAAACAATTACCTGGGCTAAGGATTGGGAAAGAGCCTCCAGTGGAGCTGTCACTAAAGATAAGGTCTGAATAGTGAGGAGGAAATAGGGGTGAAGACAGGGGAGAGGAGAGTGTTCCTGGAGGTCAAATGCTTTAGGGCTCAAGGCAGGGAATCAGCAGGACAGGAGGCATTACAGCTGGATGGTACAGAGAGCTGGGGAGACAAGAGGGTAAGGATGGTGGCAGGAGCACTGGAACCTGTCCTAACAACCTCAGGACGGCAGTGAGGAAAACGGTGGAGAGGGAGGCCCTTCAGGTATATCTGAAAAGGCTGGAAGCAGGCATCTCAGCTGAGGTCCTGGTGGCTGGACCTCAGGAAGGTCCATGAACAGAGAAATGTGTTCAGTCCTGGAGTATGTACGAAGCAGAGTCAACAGACCTTAGTGCTTCTTTAAATATGTACAATAAGGCAGGGGAGTGGAGAATATGGGGATGAAGCACCCCTCCTTCTAGCCCAGGCCCCCTGGTGGACTGAGATGCTATTGTCAAAGTAGGAAACAATGGATGAAGGTTGAATTTGGGAAAGTAGGGGGGATGATGATGAGTTCACATATACAAGATAAGTTAAATCCATGGGTGTCCCTGCCCTGGTTCCCACCATTCTGAGACTGATGGCACCATTTTGGCTATCACGGGCTAGGTCAGAGGGGTAAAGGCCCCTGATGCAGCTTTAGCTAATGCCAGATGGGAAGTGGATGGAAGAATGCCCTGCATCTTTGTCCCTTGGTAAGACAGTCTGAGGCAAGTGTCCTGCACAATCTCTCAAGGCCCCAGCAGCCTATCCCCTGAGTTGCCCAGAAGTTATCTTGCTGTGAATATACCATTTATTGGCACCTTCCCTTCCTGTCTCACTTCCCCTCTCCTCTACTGATACTCTTGAACTCTTGTTCTGAGCCCTGCTTCTTGGGAAGGAACCCAGGGCATCAGACTATCGTCCAACAAGCCTGGGAGGTACTACTACCATTTCTATAGAGAAAAAAAGAACCACGTGAGACAGCCACCTTGCATGTCTACACATTCACAAGACTATGAGATTATTGATTGACTGAACTTGTTTCTCTTGTCAGGACTTGCAGAAGAGATACCTATCTGTCTTTATATACCCACACAGAAGCCACCAAAGGAGACAGAAGCCCTCCTAGGCCAGCCAGAGCAAAGGGCAACATTCTGGTTTGGATGAATGTGTTTTAAAACAAAAATTAAAAACAGGCCTATGGGACAGTTGATTCTCTTTGCAAATTCATAAGCGGCCTTATTACAGGGACAGGGTGTGTGAAATCATTCATACAAGCTTCGTGCTCTCAGTCCTCAACAGAGTGATTCTTCACTGCTAATTGATAAATTTGCAATCTGGGACCAGAGAGCTGTCTCAGGTAGGATAACGTAAGTCTGCCCTCTAAAAGATGGATTTTCTCACCAGTTGAGAATAAATTAGGTTTTCTGACCTCTAACACACTGACTGATTTACCAGCTTTCTTCACCAAGAAGATGAATGCCCCCAGGGGCCTCAGGGATTCAGGGGTCATGTCTCTTGTGGTGTCTTTCAAATTCTACAAGGTCCTAAATACTCCCTGTAAATGATCTAAATACAAACAGAGAGGATATTTCAGTGAGGCAGAAGAATAGGTGAGATTTGAACCCAGGTGTATTGGACTCCAAAGCTTAGGGTCTCCTCATTCAGTTGGAATCGTGGTGATGCATTTGAGAAGCTGGGAAGCACATCAGACTGTGGATCTGCATCATCAGCTCTCACATGTGAAAAGCACCAAGTATTTCAGGAAGATCCTGATTCTGTTGTTCTCGTTTTTTTGTTTTTTGTTTTTCATTAGTAGATTCATTCATTTTTTAAAATAATTTCATTATTCAGATATATTGCACAATATAAAATTCACCTAACTTTTGAAGTGCACAATTCTGAGGGTTATAGCTTATTCCAAGTTGTGCAGCCCTCACTGTTATCTAACTTCAAAACATTTTCATCATTTCATAGCCTGTAAGCTGCCACTCTCCATTCCTCCCTTCCCTAGTCCCTGCCAACCACTGATCTACCTTCTTTCTCTATGGATTTGATTATTCTGGACATTTTTTCATAAATGGAATCATACAGTATGTGGTATTTGTACCTGCCTTCTTCCACTTTGCATTACACTTTTGATGTTGTTATATATATCAGAACTTCCCTCCTTTTTATGGCTGAATAATAATCCATTTTAGGGATATATTGCATTCTGTTTACTGCTTTCACTGGGGGATGGTTGTTACCACTGAACTCCTATGTTATACTGGGATAACTAGATTGATCTCTCTTGTTGAATGGTTGATAAAATAGTACACTCTTTTTCTGGCAAATATATTGTGAGAATGAAATTGTCTTTAAAAAATAAACAGCAGAAAACAAAGTCTCAGTCTGCACCTCTGGAGTGAGGAAAAGGCATTTCACGTATGGCTGGGAACACTGAATGACACACAGTATACAGGTTTAGCAAGCACAGGTGGGGTCGCTCAAACATTAGCTGGACCAGAAAAGCCTCACTAGCAGACAGGCCATGTGACCTGCTGATGGACAAAATACCACAGGCTAAGCCTGCCGCCTCCCTGTGAAATAGAGCTCTCAGACACCCAAATGTAGCAGATGGTTTGGTATAGCTGAGTTTCAAGTCAGAATAGGCAGCCCATTCTGCAGCCAAAGCATCCACCTTCCTCACTAAGAACAGGATATGAGCAATTTTGTGTTCTATCTGCTTCTAGCCCCTACAACATACCCCTTCTTAAAGAATCCTTAGCATGCTCCACCAGGAATTATGTATTATGACTATGGTAGAATTACACACGGACCTATCCATGAAGAAATTGGGATTATGCATTACCGAATGCATTTTTCTCAAACTTGTCTCTAATGTTGAATAGATGCTTTGCTTTGAGGAATAACTAGAAAAAATCAAATGTAAGTTTCGGGAACCAGTGTCATAAGTACCATGACAGACATGAACATAGACAAACAGAAGTACACTGTCTCATATTTTTCTTTATTTCTGAGTCCGTGAACAATTCTAGATTTTTAATAATTCTGTCTCCTGCCCCACCTTTCTCCCCCACCCCTTCCACAGAAAGATTTAAAGATTTGCACTGTTAGGCTTAGAATTCATTTAGTGTGGAGTAGAAGGAATTTTACAAAATAGTATCTAATATCTGCACCTCCATGGCTGGTTAACAACCTTATGTGCCACAGATTTTGTGTAGTAACAGTTACATTTAACACACAAAATAACCTTTAGAGCAGCACCTCCAAGTAGAAACATATCAGAGCAAACTATGTAACTGATGTGGAAAATTAACTAATTAGCAGTTTAGTTTAGCCAGGACGCTTGAGATGCGTGACAGGCACAAAAGGATAGCTCCTAACACTTTTAATCCCTTCTCATACGGCTCAATTAAGGAAACCATTAGGGCACCAGGTGCTAGGTCTTCCCCAAATCCCAGCACCATTAGACACATTTTGTGCAAACAGAAATACTCGCCTCCTGCTAAGCAAATGATGTATGTGTTTCCGCCAGTGCCCAAGTGTTGAGAGAAAAGAGCTGCTTGCAAATCCTCATTAAAACAATTAAAATTTGCCTTTGGCAGAAACACATAGAAAAGCCTGTGATTTGGCAGTGGAGATAGTTAATGAAGCATTCAGAACCAGATCAGTTGGTGTTATTTAACATTTAAATGGCACATTACAATTGAAAAATGTTGCATCATCGAACTTATCACTTTTGGTGACCTGGGACTTCCTGTGCACAAAGCCAACCCAAACTTCTGCTAGTCAACAAGGCTGTGTCACAATACCTCCAGGGAAGAGTCTGAAGGAATTCTAAGTCTGATTCACTAATGATCAGAGAAGTACAGAGGAAGTGCTATGATACTGGAAATGAGAAACCTATGTATCAAGGTCATTGCTGCCACTAAAGTTATGCTAATTTGCTTTAGCTTTGTGGGTCCCCATCTCAGTTTTAAGAAGGATGTTAAAGGAAGGTGGCTTCTTCATCAATAGTACCTACATGTCCTCCTCTACTAGTTCCACATTTAGTCAACTTTAGTAACATCATCATCTTACAATCACTACCACTGCCTGCCTTCACCACCACAATCACCTCCACCACCATCAGCACCACCACCACTAGTAG
>RCUC01170068.1:0-18236 GCA_003697995.1 Taxidea taxus jeffersonii
GGTCTACTCTGATGGCTTCTCCTACAACTTGACTTCTCTGGACTCCCAGCTGGTTTTCATAGGTTCCATTCACAAGAATCACTACAAAACATTTCCCATTTCTGAATTTCCTTTCTGATTAAAACCATCTCTTTCCAGTTAATTCTGGTTCTCATTCCACCTCCAGGCCTGTTACTTCTGGTTTCGTTGGCTGCTGGGTTGTGTTATACCATGTCCAACATACATGTTTCAAAGCATGTAACCCAAATGCCCTTACCTACCCTCCAGTCTACTGAAGCAGTGATTCTTGTAACAACTCAACTCATCTACGCTTTAGGCCAGCATTCCTAATGTTTCTTCCAGTGGGTTTAGCTATACCAAGGTTCCCTTAGTAGAAACTCTGGAATGCCAAATTAAGGAAACTGCTTGTGACAGCAAAAACTCTTCTCAAATTGTCCCCACACATGACTTTCCAGCTTCATGTGGCGCTAGGACCATGTGCTAGGTCCTCTCACCTTGATCACTTTTGCCTATGACCCCTCTCTCCCAAGTGGGAGCCATTAGGAGGAACCCCCCAACTGACTTCTGGTGCTGGCAACACTTTAGTCCAATAGTAGCCTCATCCTCATAGTTATTCCCTTGGGTCATCTCTGCCAGCATCCCTGCTGAAGCTCCTACTAGTCTTTCTCCACTTCATCTTCAATTAATATTTAACAGTGCTTCAGTTTCTCCACATTTCTGCATACTATTTGCAATCCCTGACTTTAGCCAGGCACTCATAAGTCCCCACCCAATCTCCATGTCCTGTTCCCAAAGGCTCATGATAAACACATCCTCTGACCTCTAGCTCCTGGAATTCCTCCTCTTCCTCCACATCATAAGAGAGGGTGTGGATCTTGATGTCATCAGCCGAGAGGTCAATGAACTTCCCATCAGGGTACTCCAGACTCTCTTTGGTGGGTGACCGGTCCTCAATGAAGGTGGTCTCACAACAGTCGGCAGCCACGCCATCCCCCCAAGAACGCAGCACACCCTCTGAGTAGAGGATAATATTGGGTCGGAAATGGGACTCCACAGACTGCTGAAGTGTGTTGGGGTCCAGCAGTTGCTGGACCGGCTCATTCCTGCTGCTATCCAGGCTGGCTGGTGCTGCGCTACCCACTACCCGACAGCTCTGGTACTGTGGTGCTGGGTAAACGGACACGAGGCCATCTCTGTTCTCGGCCATGAAGTTTCTTGTGTTAATTAAGCCATTCCTCTTGCCAGCATCGCTGATTTTACTATGCACCAGCATGCTCTTCTGTTCAATTATGCCATCCATGATGCTCTCCCTCCCTGACTGGGCGTCAGGCTGGCAGTCCACACGCCAGGGTCACACTTGCCTCATGGGACCCATTTCTCCTAGAAGAAGAGGAAACAGAGGTGAGATAAGAAAATCTCATCTGAAAATAAGCTAATCATCTGGACCCTTTCTGTTTTAGCTTGCACTAGTCAGCTCATAGGCACAGAAGCTGGCGGGGGGTGGGGGGCCGGTATCCAGTCAGACAATAGTTTAGTCCTACTTATTCTACCAATTTTTTAAAAGGCTCTATCAGGGCAACCAGTCAGAGAAAGCCAGAAATTGATTACTCACATCCCTATAAAGTCTTTGCTTCCACATAAAGGAGACTCTGCAGAAATTGGAATCACTGCAGCTCTAGAGAAAACTATGATTGCCAGCAAACATCTTGAAATCCATGGGTAAATCCAATCACATTAATACTGGGCCAGTCCACAGGGAAAGTAAGGCTGTAAATCTGTAATGGGGACCAAATTTTCCCAGGTCCATGGCTATTCATTTAAGCAGAAAACATACACCCAAGGAAGAACAGGTTTAAATTAATGTCCCACACAGATTTAGAAGATAAATGATAAGAAAACCCACACCATTAGTTCTGTATATAGACAAAATTCCCCAACTAAGGAAACACTCATGTGTACATTCTAATGTATGTATTAGCACTAGCTCAATGCTCACACATGCCTACTGGACTTCCAACACAGTTCCAGGAATTGAACGAGAAGTTCCCCTGCCTTAATGGTACTCAACTTAGAGAAACATCTACATATATGGGATACAATTAAAAAGCCCTCTAAATTGTTTCTTCCTAGATGACATTCTTTTCTAGCATATTGAATGTTCCAAAAAAAAAAAAAAAAGAAAGAAAGAAAGAAAAGGAAGAGGAAAAAGAAAAAGATACCAAAGATTAAGATTTTGGAGATAATGCATGGCCTTACACAGCAAGGAAAACCCTTAACAAATAAAAAGACAAAAGATATTTGTAAATGATGTATCTGATAAAAATATATGACTGGTAAGAGGTTAACATCCAAAATATATGAAGAACTTACACAACTCAACACCAAACCAAACCAAACAAAATTTAAAAATCTAATTAAAAAATGGGCAGAGGACCTAAATAGACATTTTTCCAAAGATGACATACCAATGGCAAACAGCCATATATGAAAGATAATCAACATCACTCATCATCAGGGAAATGCAAATCAGAGCCATGGTGACCTCATACCAGTCAGAATAGCTAGTATCAAAAAGACAAGTAATAATAAGTATTGGTGAGGATGTGGAAAAAAGGAACCCTCATGCATTTTTGGTGGGAATGTAAATTGGTTCAGCCACTATGGAAAACAGCATGGTGCTTCCTCAAAAAATTAGAGACAAAAATACCATATGATCAAAATACCAAATACTAGTGGGTATTTCCCCAAAGAAAATGAAAACACTAATTTGAAAATATATATGCACCCCTATGTTTATTGCAGCATTATTTACAAAAGCCAAGAATAGAAGCAACCCGAGCGTTCATCAATAGATAAGTGGATAAAGATGTAGTATGTGTGTGTGTGTGTGTGTGTGTGTATGTACACATGTATATACATACACACATATATAATGGAATATTTCTTAGCCATAAAAGAGAATGAGATCCTGCCATTTACGACAACATGAATGGACCTGGAGATTAGGAGGTACAATTCTCCAGTTATAAAATACATAAGTCATGGGGATGAAAAGTACAGTAATAATGTTGTATGGTGACAGATGGCAACTACACTCATCATGGCAAGCACTGAGTAATGCATAGATTTGTTGAATTACTATGTTGTACACATAAAATAAATATGGTATGTCTACTACAGTTAAATAAGAAATAAAAAAAACTTTAAATATTTTAAATAAAATAATTCAAAAGCATTTGAGTAATTTTCCTATAAGGAAAAAATAATGATGATGTACGGACAACATTTTCTTAAGATTTATAAATGCTTAGACTCTTCCTAACAACAAGAAGAATGATTTTCCTCAAGAATTTCCTCTTTGCGAGTTAGTAGCTATAATTATGAAAACTTTTCCATCTTAGGGACTTTGAGTACTCCAGCTTTTTATTAGATTTCAGAATTTTCTGATATCATAATTGTTTTACTGGTGGTATCTACAAGAATTTAAAGTTTCAGACTGTCCCAGAGACAGAGAGGTCACCTTTGTGACTAACGGGAAAATAACATTTTAGTAGACTTGACAAATGACTAGTCAAACTACAGCATATGCATGTAGAGATGGTGGGTATTATTTATGTGATACTGTGACAGATTTAAGAGAGGTCAAAAAACACACTACCACATCTGCTGATGTGCTACTGAGAAATACATAGCTCTGGAGACAAATTTACAGTCTGAGAGCTAAAAACATTAATTAAACTATTTAGACAAGATCTTTTGAGCACTGGCAACATGCAAGGCACAACATGTGTCAGCATCATCTCTGGGATTAATCATCTTCCAAGCTAGCATAATATACTCATTGAGGTGCTTCTGGCCCAAACCCTCAACTTCTCTAATCTTGTCTTTCTACAGAGAAGCCACTCAAAATTGGGCCCCTTGTAGGGTTTGTGATTGCCAGATGTACTACAAAGCTTAGAATAATATTCTTCAAGGGTAATTTGGTTTCTCAGACTGAGTTCCTTCTCCTCAAATCTGTTTTAAGTATCTTACAAAAGACAGGTGGTTGCATCTGTTCCAACCCTACATCTTCAATGGAGTTGCATGTTCTTGCCCAGCTTGAGAAACCTCCCCCATTTCTGGTGTGTTCTCAGAGGCTATGTTACAATTTCTGTTATGGCTCCTATTGCTTCTTTCTGTGCAAACATGACAGCTGCTAATGCCAACATCCCCCTCCAGCCCTTGCCCCTGCTCCTCTCCCAGAGCTCCTTGAGACTAAAGAACCAATATTACCTTTTCTCTCTCTAGCACCTGGTATGCAGTAAGTACTCAATGAACAGTTGGAATAAAGTTTCAAGTGTTATGTAATTAGAATAATCCCCACTTAGTGACCTCCTTGAGCTGCACAAAGTGCAAATGTGAATCTGATATTACAGCATCCTGAGGTAGGCACAGCTTAGGTCTCTGAGGTGCTGTCCACAGTTTGACACCTAAAGTACCAGCTGAGACCTGGCAACATCAGCACCACCTGGAAGTTTGTTAGAAAGGTGGACTCGTCAATACACCTGGGAGCACTGAATCTGAATCTGCACCACAGAAAATGATGATTCTGAACATAAGGTTGAGGGACCTTGTTCCATTGTATATAGTGCAAGTTTTGGTCTGTTGCACTAGTTGGCTCCATTGTACATAGGATAATTTATTCTCTTTTTTTAAAAGTCTTCAAATAAATATATCAAACACGCTTAAAGAACTTCTGTTTTTTTCTGGAAGTGAATTTTTCCAACTACGAGCATCATAAGTTATGATTACATTGGGATGAAAGAGGCTGGAATCAGTGAAATCTTATCTTTATCACTTGCAGCATCCTTCACTATGTCTTTAAACACAGACCAGCTTATTATATATATATTGTATTTCACTTCATAATTCCTATTAGCTCATTTCCTCTGTGTTCACTTCTACCCCATCCTCCCTGATAGCAGGTTTCCACCAGCAGGAGTTTAGCAGCTCAGAGATAACAGGGAGAGAAAATGTTGCTACTCATTGAGGTAATCCATCAACCTCTTCTCCACTGCTTTTTGGAGTTCTAATCCAGTGACTGTGCTGTTCTTCCCAGGCTCCTTACAACACATATATATTTATATAATATCACTTGTTATACTGTATAGTAAATAATACTTTGCTTATTTTATATATTTTTTCTGTCCATCATATTCAGAGCCAGTGGCTGCCTCTTATTTGACCCTTCATCTGCTTAAATAGCCTCCACTACATCTTGCATGCTGCTTCCTGTTGGCAAAACTCTTTTGGGAGTGCATCAATGACCAAGCTCCCAACTTTATTCTCTGTGTGAAGTCTTGGAGGCTGTTTCTATGAGTCCAGCACTGGAAGCCAGTTGGAAGGCATCACACCAGTAAGTTATGCTACATCTTCTTCTCTTACAGCTGCTGGCAGGTGGGGGTGAGAGAGTGGGGTGAGGGGGCAGCTCCATGTGTCTGCCTGTGATCCTCAGTTACTCCTCCTTCCCTGGTTCTTGTTATCTGTACCAGTGTTTAAAGAACCCTCCTGTTCACAAGTTTAGATGAATATCAGGCAGATAAGAAAACTGATATGATCCAGTAATTGCACTACTGGGTATTTATCCAAAAGATACAGTGATTCAAGGGGACACTGACATTCCAATATTTATAGTAGCATTGTCCAAAATAGCCAAAGTATGGAAAAAGTCCAGGTGTCCATTGACAGATGAATGGATAAAGAAGATGGGTATATACACAATGGGATATTACTCAGCAATCAGAAATGATGAAAGCTTGCTATTTACAATGGTGTGGGTGGAACTAGAGGGTATTATGCTAATTGAAATAAATTGGTCAGAGAAACAGAAACACCATATGACTTCACTCATATGTGGAATTTAGGAAACAAAACAGATGAGCATAGGGTAAGTGAAAGAAAAATAAAGTAAGACAAACACGGAGAGGGAGGCAAACTATAAGAGATGTTGAACTCTAGGAAACAAACTGATGGTCTTTGGAGAGAGTGAGTTGGGGGGAGGGATAACTGAGTTATGGGCATTAAGGAGGGCACTTGATGTAATGAGCACTGGGTGTTAAATGCAACTGATGAATCACTCAATTCTATCTCTGAAACAAACAAACAAACAAGTAAAATTAAAAAAAGAAAAAAGAAAATGATGAATCTAAGTAATTCAAGCCATTACGATCCTTTCTACTTAGGATCAGAATATCACATCTGATATTTCAAAGTACATGGGCTTCCAAGAGATAAATTTTATGGCTCAAGTAAATACTTACAGTGGATTGAAAAAGAGAGAGAGAGAGAAAGAAAACTGATAGAGATTGTGAAAAAGAAATAAATAAAACAAAAAGTAGGTATACAACATCTGTACAAATTTCATACCATATGGAAACAAGTTTTCCTTACTTTGGGACTGTCATGATATAAAGAAAACTATTCTAAGAGCCAGGAAACCAGGGATTTAGCCACAGCTTTGATACTAAATGTCTGTGTAATCTTGGGCAATTTGCTTATGAAAGTGGAATTGTTAATAAAGTACTTAAGCAAGAGAAACCTTAAGGTCCCTTTCAGCTCCCTGACTTGTACCTCTCTACCCACGAGTCTTGGATTTTATGAAATTAGAGCTTTCCACAAGGTAGTGAAAAAAATCTCACACTGATCATAATAAGTTAGGTTTCAGTTTAATAGAAAAAAAAACTGTGTGTTTGTGTGTGTGTGTGTATAAAATTTATTATTGTGAGACACCATGTTAGGTTCTTACGGGAGATAGAAAGATGGGTTCTAATAGTAAAGTTCAAATCAATGAAAAGATAAGCAATGACATAAACTTCTGTAATAGTAGTTAGATAATGAACACACCAGAAAGTTATGCCAATGTGAAACTGGGATCTGGTATTTCAAACTAAGCTAAAAGCAATTAAGAAAATGATAGATATTATAAACAAACAATATCCATCAGAATGGGGAAAAATCAGAAGCAATGGAATTGGAGAATAGAAAGAGATGCGAACAGAACCTGGGAAAGAATTCGAAAGAAAGTAATTTCAGAAGTTAAGGCTAAACCAGAAGGGACACAGGAGTGGAAAAGCACAGTGGGTCATACCTGGAAAGAAACATAACATGCAATGTTATGTTTTAACATGTATTAAATTTGAAAAGAATGAATATTTCAATTTATATGAAATTCTAGAGCAGACAAAGCATATTATAGAAGCAAAGGGAAGGTTGTTTGGCTTAGGGTGAGAATGGCTCCATCATGGACAGGGCAAGGGAAAGGTCCTTAGGTAATGCACACAGTATGCATCTTGAGGGAACAGAGGTTCCAAAGCAAATTCAGCTGTGACACTAAAGATGCACATTTCCCTTTGTGCATTCGGAGCGCAGTAAACATTCTGAAAGAAAGTAAGGCATATAGAAAAGAGACAAAACAAAAGGAGACTTTAGAAAAGCAAACAAACAATGGATAAGAGCAAATGTTAAAACTATGATTTAAGAAAATTTTCCTGTAATTAATGTTGAAGGGGTACACTGAGTACCTGGGAAAACTAACCCAGAATGACTAAATCCAATATAAATTATAGTAAGTCTAGTGAACTTTAAAGGAAAAAAAAAATACACAAAAACACCTTTGGTTTTCTGGGAATTAAATAAACAAATGGAATAACCTGAATCACTAAAAAGAGTAAGAAAAACAGATTTTCCCTAAACCTGTGAGTAAAAATGCTTAATCACAGAAGCCAGTAGAGCGAAGTAATGAATACTCACTAAAACATGAGTTCAGGGTTTTACCCACTGACACTGACCTCTAAGAATAGGGAAACCAACACAAAGAACTAGAGAAATGACATTCACAGATCTTCCTATGGAATCTAAATGAATATAAGCTACACTTAGATAACTAGACAGGTGTTATATAAGGGCTGGTAGTTGCTGAGGCCTGCTAGCAGGGCAAAAATAAAGACAATGGACATCACAGGCTTTCTGATGACAATGCATGCCAGCACCCATGCTAAAGGAAATTCTCAGCTTTTAATGCCTGTGGGCCCTGCTCCTGGGCTCCTAGGGAAGCCATACTTTAACATTTACCAAGGTCAAAACGACTTGGCAAAACCTGAAAGCTCTGTTTCTGTCCTCAGCATACGTTGTACATCTGCTTCATTAGAAAAGTAACTAAAAAGGAGTATTCCAAACACAAAGATAAGAAAAACAAAACAAAACAAAAAAAAACTTTCCTGGTTCCTGTAAGATTAGAGTCCTATGGACTTGCACATAATTAAAACACAAGATGGGGCACCTGGGTGGCTCGGTGGGTTAAAGCCTCTGCCTTCAGCTCAGGTTATGATCCCAGGGTCCTGGGATGGAGCCACACATCAAGCTCTCTGCTCCGCAGGGAGCCTGCTTCCTCCTCTCTCTCTGCCTGCCTCTCTGCCTACTTGTGATCTCTATCTGTCAAATAAATAAAAAATATATATATAAACACACACACACACACACACACACAAACCACATGATAAAGTCCATAATTTTCTGGAATGTCCTTTGTAATGATAATTTGTAAATATATATATATATATATATATATATATATATATATATATATATATATAAAACAAAAGAAACATAGGTAGCCATGCACCAAATGTTCCTTCCCTGGAGCACTTTCTTCTTTGTGAAGATTATATATTCCAGGCAGCTGTTCTAACTTGGGTTTCAATAAAATTCCTTAACTGTCTCTTTAAAATTTTTAAAAATGATTGTTCATTTTGTGTCAACACCCACAAAAGTCTTCATGCCAAACAAAGCCAAATGAAGCAAAGCACAGCCTTATTTTAATCAAATCTCTATATCTAGCTACCAATTATAGGAAATTCAGAGGACAGGAAAACATGTCAAATGATATCATGGTTGTATGCAATCAGTAAAATCCAAATCAGATTTGGGGAAGAGCTGTGGACAACTCTACAGGAAGAATGAGAGGAGAGAGAGAGAGAGAGAGAGAGAGAGAGAGAGAGAGAGCACAATAAAGATTCTGTATTTTATTTTTAAGATTTTTTAATTTATTTGACAGAGAGAGAGATCACAAGTAGGCAGAGAGGCAGGCAGGGAGTGGGGGGTGGGGAAGAAGCAGGCTCCCTGCTGAACAGAGAGCCAGATGTGAGGCTCCATGCCAGGATCCTGAGACCATGACCTGAGCCGAAAGCAGAGGCTTAACCCGCTGAGCCACCCAGGCACCCAAGATTCTGTATTTTAAAGAGACTTAGAAGACACAGCAACTAATTGTGTGTGTGTGTGTGTGTGTGTGTGTGTGTGCCTATTAAAGATGTTATTTGTTTATTTGACAGAGAGACAGAGAGCATAAGTAGGCAGGGTGGCAGAGAAAGGGAGAGGAAGAAGCAGGCTTCCCGCTGAGCAGAAACCCTGACATGGGGCTGAATCCCAGGATCCTGAGATCATGACCTGAGCCAAAGACAAATTCTTTTTTTTTTTTTTTAAGATTTTATTTATTTATTAGTTAGAGAGAGAGAGAGCACAGGCAGACAGAGAGGGAGGCAGAGGCAGAGGGAGAAGCATGCTCCCTGCCGAGCAAGGAGCCCGACGTGGGACTCGATCCCAGGACACTGGGATCATGACCTGAGCTGAAGGCAGCCGCTTAACCAACTGAGCCACCCAGGCGTCCCCCAAAGACAAATTCTTAACTGACTTAGCCACCCAGGCGCCTCCTAACTGTACATGTTAATCTTATTTCAATTTAATCAAACAAATGAACTGACATGTTTTTGTATGTACGTGTGTATGTACATGTCTCTGATACACACAAACACATCCATATACTTATATAAACATATTCATACATAAGTGTCTCTACATTTATACATGCATTCACATACATTTCTATTTTAGACATTGGAGAAATGAGAACACTGGCTATCTAGTTGATGACACTAAAGTGTTCTTGTAATTTTTATTTTAGGCATTGTTAATCTTTGAAGGTATATGATGAGGACTACGCAAGAGTTACCTAAAAAAGGAAGAACTTCCTACTTTTAGAAATTCATACTGAAATATTCACAGATTTAATAAATGATGTGATGTCTGGGATTTGTTTGTAAACCATCTGTTTTAGGAGGAGGAGTGGGTAGCATACAGAGAAAACAAGTTTGGCCATGGGCTGATAGTCAGTGAAGTTGGTTGATGGGTACATGGGTTCCATCCATTGTCCACTTCTTTCTACTTCCATGTGGGTTTGAAACATTCCATAATAAAGAGTTTTTTTAAAAAATATCAGGTGATAAGACAGATGCTATAGGCAGAGGGAAGAGCATGAGACCAGGCAAAGGGGAAGGGGTGCATGCAGGTAGTGTTGGGACAATTGTGGCATAAGGGAGCTAGCAGAGAAGTTGAAGGTGGAGGGGAGAGGGGAGAGGCTTCATTAGGAGGATCTTGAATGTCAATGCATAGATAAACTCTACTTTGGCAATGGGCGCTGTGGAAGAAAGGTCCTCGAGTAGAATATGAGGAATATAGAGGCAGCTGGTTCTGTGGACAGCGTGGGAAATGGGTACCTGAGAAAGCACCACCAGCACTGGGGGTCTGGCTCTGAAGTAGAGAGAACTCTGCATCATATTCAGTTGGCCTCAGCGCAATGGGGAGGGACCAATGCCCTGCAGGAGACTTTAGGGTGCCATGAGTCAAGAGAGCACTGATTAGGATTCCTGGGGTTTGTGTATTTCATCCTTTTGGCAAATTGATCATAAAGAGGCAGTGTGAGTAGAGATATCAGTGATCAGAAGAGGCCCAGCCACCAAATCCTGGTCTGCTGCTGTCACAGCAGATGACGAGACCTCCATGAGGGTCCTAAAGGCCCTGCCAGAAAGCAGTCACTTCTCTTTGTGAGTCCTTCTGATTTTTTTATAAGATTTTATTTATTTATTTGAGAGAGAGAGAGCACAGAGGGAGAGAGAGAAGCAGACTCCCCCCTGAGCAGAGAGATCAAAGCAGGGCTGTATCCTATCCCAGGACTTCGGGATCATGACCTGAGCCAAAGGCAGATGTCTAACCAACTGAGCCACCCAGGTGCCTCATGAGTCCTTCCTCTTTAACTGAGGGGTTCTGTGTGAGGGTGTCTGCCGACCACAGGTGTGCTGTGCCACTCTTACTCATCCATCACAGGTACAAGTATGACCATTCTCCCAGCTATGGGTGGTTTTCTACTTTTCAGAAGATGGTGTTCAGCTAGGTTTACAAATATAGGGTTTCAAACACTGAGATGGCTGTGTCCTGGGACCATCTCCCAGAAGCCCTGCAAAAGCTCTGGAAGGGCACAGTGCTCACTGTACAGCCCCCATGACCCAAGAGCACTGACGGGTCCCTGGGCTGTCCCTCCCTCCCCCGAGACACAAAGCAGCAGGCAGCCTCACTTACTCAGGGGTGTCTCCGAGGATCACAAGATAAGTACTAACTGCAGCTCATTCACTGGTTTGGAGGCAGAGTGGGGTTCACCCAGGAGGAGGTGAAGACAACAAAGCTGGCCCCAACTCCTATCGCTCACTACTCTGGTCAGAGACAAGGATTCCCATGGAATAATCCATGGGAAAATATTTGTGAATAGCCTGTCAGACAGAGGACCCACCCAGGAAGAGAAAAAAGCCAAAATAGATATCAGGAGGAAAGGGAGGTGGGGCACAAAATTTGGGAGCACAGCTCAGGGCAGAGCTCTTGGTCCCCCACCCATTTTGTTCTTGTTTTTGTTTGTTTGTTGATTACTTGGTGTTTGATTCTTGGTGCTTCTTTTGCCAATAAACCGAGTTTCAAAATCACTCTCCACATGGCTCATTCTCCCAATTTCAGTTTAGAAGCCAGTCTTAACTTTTTTTTTTTAATTATATTATGCTAGTCAACATACAGTAGTACATCATTAGTTTTTGAAGTAGTGTTCCATGATTCGTTGTTTGTGTACAACACTGTGCTCCAAGCAATATGTGTCCTTAATACCCATCACCAGACAAACCCATTCCTCCATCCCTCTCCCCTCTAAAACCCTCAATTTGTTTCCCAGAGTCCAGAGTCTCTCATGGTTCATCACCCCCTCTGATTTCCCTCTTCATTTTCCCCTCTCTTCTCCTAATGTCCTCAATGCTATTCCTTATGTTCCTCAAATAAGGGAAACCATATGATAATTAACTCTGCCTGCTTGACTTATTTCACTCAGCATAATCTCCTACAGTTCCATCCATATTGATGCAAAAGTTGGGTATTGATCCTTTCTGATGGTTGACTAATATTTCATTCTCAAATTTTTACTCCTCTTCACTGTGCCCTGCAGTCACCAATTCTGTTATTGTGCCTTAGACATGCCGCTCAGATTCAGGCCATCCAGAAAGCCCTCCTCAGCTGATGGTCAGATCAAGGGTCTCCAAGGCAGCGCCCCCCAAGACCCCCAAACCCAGCAGGGCACACAGATGTCTTGGGGCAATCTCTGGTTCCTGATACCTGCTGCCTCTCTCCCTGATGAAATGTGTTTTTACAATGCCACTTCTAATTTTTCAAAAGACACTTCAAGTAGAGATGTTTAGTCTCTCAAATTTATTTAGGTTGAGTCACTTTTGTACAAAAACTATGAATGATGCTCTCTGTGTTGACGAATACTGTTGCTCACCAAGTCCTTCCCCAGCACTGCTGATGTCAGGGATGGGATTACACTGGGACTTGTGATTTTGTCTCTCCTGAGAGGCTCCTGTGAGCCTACCATCCACACGCCATGCTTGAGGCTAGACTATGAGGCCTGATGCCCCATGTCTCACTTTTCTGAAGGCAAATTTATGCTCTGAACTGACCTGTGCATGTACTGAGCTCACTGGGTGTGTCATACTCTCCTGTCCCTGCTGTCCCCACCCTCCCTTCCTGTTAACTCCATGTTAACTCTGTGCTATGTATCACCTCCCCCATGGAGCAGCGGCCAGATCAGGCCTCTACAATATCACCTACAATGTTCTCTCTGTGATCACCTTGGACAGGGTTTTGCCTCAACTGGTCTGTGAGCTCTTCTAGGTCAGGGATCCACCATCCTTGCAATTCTCAAAATGGGTTCTGGATCATCCACAGGGTCCATGAGGGCTTGACAAATAACTAATGATGTCTTGTCAATATAGGCTACAACTGGATCCTAAAATGTGTGTGACAAGAACTTCACCAATGGGAAAAACAAAAACAAAAACAAAAACCTTATCACTGCATAGTCACTAACCTAGAGAGGTAGGTATTTTAAGAGCTCATTTATCTTAGACTGAGTTATTGAATGTTATGGGTTTTCTTGATTTATAAATAATCTTTTCACTTAGGAAGAAGCTACTCCAGCCAGAGATTCTATATTATATAGGGGGAAAACATATTTCCATACATTTGGTGATGAGGGTTGGATTTTCATCAAGCCATTTCCTAGAACTTCCTTTGGCACAAAGAGCAAACATTCTGTTCTCATCTTGAAAGTTTTTGCACATAAGCCAGCAGTAAGCCAGCAAACTACTATGATCCTTCTCCCAAACAGGTAATGATTCCCATCTCATTCCTATTTTAATTAAAGATAATAGAAGCACTGTTTTCCTAGGAGTCTGGATGCTGAAGCCTTTTTAAGTTGGACCAGCAAACATTCCCCACCCCAAGCGACAATGATCTCTGTGTCTGAGGTTGGAGAGTCAGGCTCTGGGGGGATGAAAGCCAGCTCTCCACAGCAGACTGTGGCCAGAGCATAGGTGGCCTCAACCTTTAATGCAATATCCCCAGAGAAGTTTCAAAATGGAATTTGAACTCCCTCCCCCAAAACCAGGGAAGAAAGGAGGTTGGTATGTATCTAGCACCTGGCACGTGGTGAACACATACCAGGCACTTCCATGCATTCACCTGACAGGCATTTAGTGGACACAGGAGAAAGACTGTGAATAAGCACTAAAGTGTACCCAGTGATCTAGGCAAGGAGAAGCCTGACTTTAGAGAATACACAAAAAACTCGAAACAATTACCTGGGCTAAGGATTGGGAAAGAGCCTCCAGTGGAGCTGTCACTAAAGATAAGGTCTGAATAGTGAGGAGGAAATAGGGGTGAAGACAGGGGAGAGGAGAGTGTTCCTGGATGTCAAATGCTTTAGGGCTCAAGGCAGGGAATCAGCAGGACAGGAGGCATTACAGCTGGATGGTACAGAGAGCTGGGGAGACAAGAGGGTAAGGATGGTGGCAGGAGCACTGGAACCTGTCCTAACAACCTCAGGACGGCAGTGAGGAAAACGGTGGAGAGGGAGGCCCTTCAGGTATATCTGAAAAGGCTGGAAGCAGGCATCTCAGCTGAGGTCCTGGTGGCTGGACCTCAGGAAGGTCCATGAACAGAGAAATGTGTTCAGTCCTGGAGTATGTACGAAGCAGAGTCAACAGACCTTAGTGCTTCTTTAAATATGTACAATAAGGCAGGGGAGTGGAGAATATGGGGATGAAGCACCCCTCCTTCTAGCCCAGGCCCCCTGGTGGACTGAGATGCTATTGTCAAAGTAGGAAACAATGGATGAAGGTTGAATTTGGGAAAGTAGGGGGGATGATGATGAGTTCACATATACAAGATAAGTTAAATCCATGGGTGTCCCTGCCCTGGTTCCCACTATTCTGAGACTGATGGCACCATTTTGGCTATCACGGGCTAGGTCAGAGGGGTAAAGGCCCCTGATGCAGCTTTAGCTAATGCCAGATGGGAAGTGGATGGAAGAATGCCCTGCATCTTTGTCCCTTGGTAAGACAGTCTGAGGCAAGTGTCCTGCACAATCTCTCAAGGCCCCAGCAGCCTATCCCCTGAGTTGCCCAGAAGTTATCTTGCTGTGAATATACCATTTATTGGCACCTTCCCTTCCTGTCTCACTTCCCCTCTCCTCTACTGATACTCTTGAACTCTTGTTCTGAGCCCTGCTTCTTGGGAAGGAACCCAGGGCATCAGACTATCGTCCAACAAGCCTGGGAGGTACTACTACCATTTCTATAGAGAAAAAAAGAACCACGTGAGACAGCCACCTTGCATGTCTACACATTCACAAGACTATGAGATTATTGATTGACTGAACTTGTTTCTCTTGTCAGGACTTGCAGAAGAGATACCTATCTGTCTTTATATACCCACACAGAAGCCACCAAAGGAGACAGAAGCCCTCCTAGGCCAGCCAGAGCAAAGGGCAACATTCTGGTTTGGATGAATGTGTTTTAAAACAAAAATTAAAAACAGGCCTATGGGACAGTTGATTCTCTTTGCAAATTCATAAGCGGCCTTATTACAGGGACAGGGTGTGTGAAATCATTCATACAAGCTTCGTGCTCTCAGTCCTCAACAGAGTGATTCTTCACTGCTAATTGATAAATTTGCAATCTGGGACCAGAGAGCTGTCTCAGGTAGGATAACGTAAGTCTGCCCTCTAAAAGATGGATTTTCTCACCAGTTGAGAATAAATTAGGTTTTCTGACCTCTAACACACTGACTGATTTACCAGCTTTCTTCACCAAGAAGATGAATGCCCCCAGGGGCCTCAGGGATTCAGGGGTCATGTCTCTTGTGGTGTCTTTCAAATTCTACAAGGTCCTAAATACTCCCTGTAAATGATCTAAATACAAACAGAGAGGATATTTCAGTGAGGCAGAAGAATAGGTGAGATTTGAACCCAGGTGTATTGGACTCCAAAGCTTAGGGTCTCCTCATTCAGTTGGAATCGTGGTGATGCATTTGAGAAGCTGGGAAGCACATCAGACTGTGGATCTGCATCATCAGCTCTCACATGTGAAAAGCACCAAGTATTTCAGGAAGATCCTGATTCTGTTGTTCTCGTTTTTTTGTTTTTTGTTTTTCATTAGTAGATTCATTCATTTTTTAAAATAATTTCATTATTCAGATATATTGCACAATATAAAATTCACCTAACTTTTGAAGTGCACAATTCTGAGGGTTATAGCTTATTCCAAGTTGTGCAGCCCTCACTGTTATCTAACTTCAAAACATTTTCATCATTTCATAGCCTGTAAGCTGCCACTCTCCATTCCTCCCTTCCCTAGTCCCTGCCAACCACTGATCTACCTTCTTTCTCTATGGATTTGATTATTCTGGACATTTTTTCATAAATGGAATCATACAGTATGTGGTATTTGTACCTGCCTTCTTCCACTTTGCATTACACTTTTGATGTTGTTATATATATCAGAACTTCCCTCCTTTTTATGGCTGAATAATAATCCATTTTAGGGATATATTGCATTCTGTTTACTGCTTTCACTGGGGGATGGTTGTTACCACTGAACTCCTATGTTATACTGGGATAACTAGATTGATCTCTCTTGTTGAATGGTTGATAAAATAGTACACTCTTTTTCTGGCAAATATATTGTGAGAATGAAATTGTCTTTAAAAAATAAACAGCAGAAAACAAAGTCTCAGTCTGCACCTCTGGAGTGAGGAAAAGGCATTTCATGTATGGCTGGGAACACTGAATGACACACAGTATACAGGTTTAGCAAGCACAGGTGGGGTCGCTCAAACATTAGCTGGACCAGAAAAGCCTCACTAGCAGACAGGCCATGTGACCTGCTGATGGACAAAATACCACAGGCTAAGCCTGCCGCCTCCCTGTGAAATAGAGCTCTCAGACACCCAAATGTAGCAGATGGTTTGGTATAGCTGAGTTTCAAGTCAGAATAGGCAGCCCATTCTGCAGCCAAAGCATCCACCTTCCTCACTAAGAACAGGATATGAGCAATTTTGTGTTCTATCTGCTTCTAGCCCCTACAACATACCCCTTCTTAAAGAATCCTTAGCATGCTCCACCAGGAATTATGTATTATGACTATGGTAGAATTACACACGGACCTATCCATGAAGAAATTGGGATTATGCATTACCGAATGCATTTTTCTCAAACTTGTCTCTAATGTTGAATAGATGCTTTGCTTTGAGGAATAACTAGAAAAAATCAAATGTAAGTTTCGGGAACCAGTGTCATAAGTACCATGACAGACATGAACATAGACAAACAGAAGTACACTGTCTCATATTTTTCTTTATTTCTGAGTCCGTGAACAATTCTAGATTTTTAATAATTCTGTCTCCTGCCCCACCTTTCCCCCCCACCCCTTCCACAGAAAGATTTAAAGATTTGCACTGTTAGGCTTAGAATTCATTTAGTGTGGAGTAGAAGGAATTTTACAAAATAGTATCTAATATCTGCACCTCCATGGCTGGTTAACAACCTTATGTGCCACAGATTTTGTGTAGTAACAGTTACATTTAACACACAAAATAACCTTTAGAGCAGCACCTCCAAGTAGAAACATATCAGAGCAAACTATGTAACTGATGTGGAAAATTAACTAATTAGCAGTTTAGTTTAGCCAGGACGCTTGAGATGCGTGACAGGCACAAAAGGATAGCTCCTAACACTTTTAATCCCTTCTCATACGGCTCAATTAAGGAAACCATTAGGGCACCAGGTGCTAGGTCTTCCCCAAATCCCAGCACCATTAGACACATTTTGTGCAAACAGAAATACTCGCCTCCTGCTAAGCAAATGATGTATGTGTTTCCGCCAGTGCCCAAGTGTTGAGAGAAAAGAGCTGCTTGCAAATCCTCATTAAAACAATTAAAATTTGCCTTTGGCAGAAACACATAGAAAAGCCTGTGATTTGGCAGTGGAGATAGTTAATGAAGCATTCAGAACCAGATCAGTTGGTGTTATTTAACATTTAAATGGCACATTACAATTGAAAAATGTTGCATCATCGAACTTATCACTTTTGGTGACCTGGGACTTCCTGTGCACAAAGCCAACCCAAACTTCTGCTAGTCAACAAGGCTGTGTCACAATACCTCCAGGGAAGAGTCTGAAGGAATTCTAAGTCTGATTCACTAATGATCAGAGAAGTACAGAGGAAGTGCTATGATACTGGAAATGAGAAACCTATGTATCAAGGTCATTGCTGCCACTAAAGTTATGCTAATTTGCTTTAGCTTTGTGGGTCCCCATCTCAGTTTTAAGAAGGATGTTAAAGGAAGGTGGCTTCTTCATCAATAGTACCTACATGTCCTCCTCTACTAGTTCCACATTTAGTCAACTTTAGTAACATCATCATCTTACAATCACTACCACTGCCTGCCTTCACCACCACAATCACCTCCACCACCATCAGCACCACCACCACTAGTAG
>ML112139.1:4282-17905 GCA_003697995.1 Taxidea taxus jeffersonii
CCACCCCCCTCAGTTTGTTTTATGACATTAAGAGTCTCTTTTGGTTTTTCTCCCTCCCGATCCCATCTTCTTTCATTTTTACTTTTCCTACCACCTTAACCCCCACCCCCATTGCATCTCCACTTCCTCATATCAGGGAGATCATGTGGTAGTTGTCTTTCTCCAGTTGACTTATTTCGCTAAGCATAATACGCATGTGGCTAATTTTAAAGGAAAAATTAATTTTGGATTTTAAAGGTTGCCCGTCTCATAATCATCATCTAGAGCTCGCTGTCTCCAAGGGAAGAGCTCTAGAGGGTCAGGAGGGTATATTTCTGTGTGTTTGTGGAACTCCGATGAGTCCCAAGAAGTCAGCCCCCTGTCATGTTTTGTCATTTCACTGTGCTCTTGCGGCCTCAACCTAGATCCAAGAGACTGACCTCTGGGAGGAACAAATGCATTCACTTTTTACCTCGACCCAGTTCTTGGCTTCTTTGCTTAGGGACCTTGGCCACTCTTGAGGCTCTGTTGACTCTCCATTATAACCTAAAAGTGAAAATGCTTTTCTTATTCACTCCCCTCTGCCCCAGTGTCAGCATGTTTCTTTGGGGACATCTCAATATTTCTCCAACCCTGAAGGTGATGAAGGGGAAATTATGTCGCATTTGCTTGGTTGCCATTTCAAGAAACTGATTCAAAGAATTCCTTGGGAAAACTATTTTGTATGTATGCTCATGAAATCATCTTCAAGGCCCTATACATTTTATTTTTATTTTACTTTATTTTTTGGAAAGGTAAACATGCTAGCTTTGATATAGTTAGTAAGGGCCTATACATTTTAAAAACCTGTATTTCAGTTATAGTTCAGTTTCCTTTTAAATACACATTCATAAATGTGTTTTGGGTATTTTGGTAGAGAGTGGGGAAAGGGGCATACATGGATATTCAGAGGGAAATTCAGAAATATTCTGCAGTGACCAGGAGCTCCATGATGAAATGTATCCTTACCAGGGAGGGGCCATTTCAGTATCTACCCATGTGATCCAAAGTGATCATCCAGAGAATAATCTGAAGGGAAAATATTGAAGATAAAAAAAAGGGGGAATAATTTCATAGAAATGGAGATAATGGAGGACTATGCATTCAAAGCTGAGTAGAGAGGCTAGCAGGGGTTATGAAACTTCCCATTTCCTAGAGTCCTATTGGTTATTATTTCATATTGAAAGCAAGGGAAAGAAGGCCATTCTCAGCCTTTTTACTTGGAATTTTTATTTTATTTTATTTATTTATTTTTTAAAGATTTTATTTATTTATTTGACAGAGAGAGAGATCACAAGTAGGCAGAGAGGCAGGCAGAGAGAGAGGAGGAAGCAGGCCCCATGCAGAGCAAAGAGCCCGATGCGGGGCTTGATCCCAGGACCCCGAGATCATGACCTGAGCCGAAGGCAGAGGCTTTAACCCCCTGAGCCACCTGGAATTTTTTTTTTAAAGATTTTATTTATTTGACAGAGAGAGAGTAGGTAGAGAGGCAGGCAGAGAGAGAGGAGGAAGCAGGCTCCCTGCCGAGCAGAGAGCCTGATGCGGGGCTCGATCCCAGGACCCTGGGATCATGACCTGAGCCGAAGGCAGAGGCTTTAACCCACTGAGCCACCCAGGTGCCCCTATTTGGAATTTTTAATGCAATGTTGGTATGGTCCTCTCCTCTTGTAAAAGTAGAGATGAAAATGTCATTCCAAGGTTGGCTGAGGGTAGACATTAAGCATGTTTGATTCTAAGAGGTGTTCCAGATCAGTGATGAGTCTGAATGGATCGGCAAGATATGGTCAGAAAAATGTCGTGCATTTTGATAAAAATACTTCTTTCAGTACAATAACACAATTAAGCTAATTATAATTGGCCCCTTGTTCCACCTGAATACAAAGAGGAAAAGGCTTATGAGAAACAGGTTCTTCAGATCTGATGTAAGAGTCTTGGAGTGGGAGATTCTCTTCTAAGATCAGGGGGACCCTGTTGGTGTGCATGTGTTTGCAGAACTCAAACAAGTGAATCTTCCCAAAGTAAGCCACCTACCCCGTCCATTCTTTTATTTCTCCTTTTTACCAGTCCCTCACTTAGCACTATTGTCAGTGAGCCTTGAGAAGGCTTTCAGATTAAAGACATAATGTCCAAAAAAGAAATAATTTAATTGTGCATATTGGAGTCTTGAACTAATTCCCTTTTAGGAGGCACATAAAAAGCAGGTCATGCCTCTCTTTTTAGCAGACGTAGGGAAGAAAAGGTCTTTCTAATGGAAGGATCTAGTGAGGAATAAAAACAGTTTTCCTAACAGTACAGACTGTGAACGCAGGCTGCTCGGGGCTGCTGGGGAATTTCTAGCTGGGATGCTCAGGGAGAGACCCCCACACAGCTGCCGCACGTGGAGAGAGACATGCACCCTTCAGAATGTTCCTGTGTGCGAGACTGCAGAGCCACTCCATCCATGACATAGAAATGCTAAGCACAGGTATGGGAAGAACAAATGACCACCGTACTAGGGGTGAAAATTCACTGGGATAGCGGGCAGGGGAAGCATCTGGGGCAAGAGAAGGGGCAAGGATGTGGCAGAGAGGTGATTCTTGCCATGGAGATGCAGGTGGGTGCTGTCCAGATTTTGGCTGTGGTCCGCCCAGTCCCAGAGCTTTATCAGTCACCCTTCTCCCAGCATCCACATGGCATCTACAAAGGAGCCTCTCCTGGTACCAAAAAAATCAGTATATTCCAGCCTGCTGTCATGCGCACATTTTGTATTTGCTTCCTTCTCTTGCCAGCCCACAGCCGGCGCGTGACTGAGCCTTCCAGACCTGCTTCCACAGTGTCTCCCAAATATCTAGCCACTGCCCCCCTCTCATTTTGGCCTTATCCCAAGACCTAGACTCTGGTGGTGGTGGGGGTGTTCTCCTGTCCAGTCTCCCTTTATCTCTCCATATTGAAGGATTCATCTTAAAAAGTATTGCAATCAGGGGTGCCTGGGTGGTTCAGTGGTTAAGCCTCTGCCTTCGGCTCAGGTCACGATCCCAGGGTCCTGGGATCGAGCCCCACGGGGGGCTCTCTGCTCATCGGGGAGCCTGCTTCCCCCCCACCCCCACTGCTGCTCTGCCTACTTGTGATCTCTGTCAAATAAATAAATAAAATCTTAAAAAAAAAGTAACGCAATCAATCTTTCCTACCATGCCAAAACCACCCCTGGTTTACATCACCTTGCAAATGAAGCCCCTACCCACTGGAGGTCATCCCAGGCTCTGGGTTCAGGCGGAAACCCTCTCGCAGGCTTTCAGTCCTACTGTTCTGCGATGTAGCATGATAATGAAACCTGGTGGTCTTTCAAAGTGCCTGGTGTACCTTTGTTCTCACTGTCCCTTCGTTTTGATGTCTTCTGTCTTTGCTTGTCAATATTCCATCTATTCTTTAAGACCCAGTTTAAATCCCACTTCTGCAGGAAGCCTGCTCTGATGCAACTGAAATGAAGTTACCTCTTCTCTCTCCAACATTCCTAACAGGATATTACTTAGAGCAGTGAGTGCACACTTTCTTGTTTAGAGTTGTAGGACATTCTTCTCTCAGGGGCAACCCCACAGGCTTGAGCAAATCTTTTAAATCTCAAAGGGTATATATGTTCATAGAAAGACAAAATAACTGTACAGTATAAAAACCAAAAGTATCATCTCTTTCACGCTTTAAAGCTACTCCTTTAAAGATAACTTCTTTTTTATTATGTATCTGTATTTACTTCCTATTGCTGTTGTAACAAATTAGTACAGGTTTAGTGGATTAAAACAACACAAATATATTACCTTAGAGTTGTGGAGGTCAGACGTATGAAACACATCTCACTGGACTAAGATCAAGGTGTTAGCAGGGTGGTTTCTTTCTAGAAGCTGTACTGGGGACTCTGTTCCCTTTTCTAGCTTCTAGGGGCAGCTTCATTCTTTGACTCACCCCCTCCATCTTCAAAGCCAGCAATGGCAGGTTGAGTCTCGTGCAGACTCCATCACTCTGATTCTAATGCTGACCCCGCTGTTGCCTCTTTTGCTTATTAAGGACGCTTATGCATACAGACACTGAGCCTATCCAGGTAATCGAGGAAAATCTACCTATTTTAAAGTCAGCTGATTGATAACCTAAATTCTCCCTTGCCATATAGTAACATATTCACAGGTTTGGGGATTATGATATGGACATTTTGGGGGGCTGTTGCTCTGCTTACCACAAGATCATTTCATATATTTTTTCCAATTTATAACCATATATCAATGTCTATATGGAGAAATATTAATTTTTTAAAGATTATTTATTTATTTATTTGACAGAGAGAGATCACAAGTAGGCAGAGCAGCAGGTAGAGAGAGAGAGGAGGAAGCAGGCTCCCTGCTGAGCAGAGAGCCCGGTGCGGGACTCGATCCCAGGACTCTGAGATCATGACCTGAGCCAAAGGCAGAGGCTTAACCCACTGAGCCACCCAGGTGCCTGAGATATTAATTTTTTATTATATGATTTAAAAAAGTATCAGATGCCATGCATATGTGCATATATATATATATATATTCTAATTATCTTCTATACTTTTTATGTCTGTTCATATAGAGGGCATCACTATTTTTTTTTTAAAGATTTTATCTATTTCTTTAACAGAGGGAGATCACAAGTAGGCAGAGAGGCAAGCAGAGAAAGAGGAAGGGAAGCAGGCTCCCTACTGAGCAGAGAGCACGATGCGGGGCTCGATCCCAGGACCCTGAGATCATGACCTGAGCCGAAGGCAGAGGCTTTAACCCACTGAGCCACCCAGGTGCCCCGAGGGCATCACTATTTTTTTTTAAATTAATTTATTTATTTGAGAGAGACAGTGAGAGAGAGCATGAGTGAGGAGAAGGTCAGAGAGAGAAGCAGACTCCCAGTGGAGTTGGGAGCCAGATGTGGGACTCGTTCCCAGGACTCCAGGATCATGACCTGAGCTGAAGGCAGTCGCCCAACCAACTGAGCCACCCAGGTGCCCCGGCATCACTATTTTTAATGGTTGCATAGTATCCCGTGGAATAAATGTTTCATAGTTTATTGAAACATTATCCTATTAAAGGACATATAAGCAGCTTTCAGTTTTTTACCCTTGAATATTTGTGCCCTTAGATAAGACTATCTACAGCATAGATATCCATGAGTGGACCTGCTGGGAGCACAGTATATATGTGTATTTTCTTTTTCTTTCTTTTTTTTTTTTTTTTAAAGGTTTTATTTATTTATTTATTTGTCAGATAGAGAGCGCAGGAGCTAGCACAGGCAGACAGAGTGGCAGGCAGAGGCAGAAGCAGAGGTAGAAGCAGGCTCCCTGCTGAGCAAGGAGCCCGATGTGGGACTCGATCCCAGGATGCTGGTATCATGACCTGAGCTGAAGGCAGCCGCTTAACCAACTGAGCCACCCAGGCGTCCCTATATGTGTATTTTCAAAGGACATTTTAAAGTTTTCAAATATACTTATCCATTACATATCATTAAAGAAAATCAAAATTTTAAAACAGATTGTTTGCTGTTCAAAGTCTTATAAATTCAATAAATTCATATCTTCTTTGGACTAATTAGTTGATTCAACTACTAATCTGTGTGGAAGATACACATCTGTGTACCTTGATGTAATTATTACACACCTATCCTTGTCATTCCTGTTGCTTGCTTATTTGTTTACAAATGGTGTAAGAGATTTCTGGATGGAATTTATGTATCCCAAACTGTCCCTGATAACTGTCGTGGTCTGAAGGTGCAAAGGATGCCTCAGTGGTCATTCAGGTGCACTTTTGCTCCAAGATTTTAAGTATGAAACATTAGGTCAATCCAGTTGCACTAGACTAGTCATCAAGGAGGGACTTTGCTGGTATTTATGGCATATGCATCAGGCTAGCTTGGGGAGAATACAGGCAAAGACTCAGAATGCCTTCTGAATGGCCTAACTTGTTTTTAAGAAAGAACAAAGCATTGTCAGTGATTCATGAAGGTTCACCAAATCTTGCTCCTCTTGTTTTTGTTAAGTTAGTTATGTAGCAACTATGCCATTGTAAGGTGGCCTCCAACCTAGGATGCTAAACAAGTCTGGAAACTTGGCTTACATTGTACAGGTTTTTTTTTTTTAATTTTAATTTTATTTTTATTTAAACATATAATGTAACCCCACCACCCTCTCCCAACCCCCCTCCCCTCTACCCCCCTCAGTTTGTTTTATGACATTAAGAGTCTCTTTTGGTTTGTCTCCCTCCCGATCCCATCTTGTTTCATTTTTTCTTTTTCTACCCCCTTAACCCCCTTATTTATTTATTTATTTATTTATTTGACACAGAGAGAGAGATCACAAGTTGGCAGAGAGGCAGGCAGAGAGAGAGAGGGGGAAGCAGGCTCCCTGCTGAGCAGAGAGCCCAATGTGGGGCTCGATCCCAGGACCCTGAGATCATGACCCAAGCTGAAGGCAGTGGCTTAACCCACCAAGCCACCTAGGTGCCCTTGTTGTACAGGTTTTGAGGTGACAAGGAAGTGAATTCCTTCAGAACTAAGAGAACTTTATTTTAAATAATCTACAAATTAAAATCTCAACAAAATATTGGTGATGTTTTTATTCCAGGGATAAACTATCATACCTTTTTACAGACCTTCCTTTTGTTCTTATGAACAAGAACACGATTTCACTTTTTTCAAACTTATATTTAAATTTATCTTTAAATGTATTTGATCTCATTTGCTGTGACTTTTCTTGTTTTTTTAAAAATCATATATTTTAACCCCAGTTCAAAAGTAGTATCCCTTTATTCAGGAATGTTGCAGGATACAAGATCAATATACACAAGTCAGTTAGATATCTAGATAGTAGCAATGAGCAAACAAACATTTAGAAAAATCTATTTACAATGGCATTAAGAAGAATAAAATACTTAGTGCTGTATTTAACAAAATAAGTGCAAAACTTGTACTCTGAAATCACAAAACTACAAAATTGTTAAGCTAAAGAAGACCTAAATAAATGGAAAGATATCCTATGTCCATGGATTGGAGACTTAATATTGTTAAGATGGTATAGCTCCACAAATTGATCTACAGATTCAGTGCAATCCTTATTAAAATCCAATATGGTTTCTTTGCATAAATGGATAAGCTAATCCTAATATTCCTATGGAAATTCAAGGGATCTGGAAAGACAACACAATCTTGAAAAAGGACAGACTTGGGAGAATCACTTCCCAGTTTCAAAACTTGCTATAAATCTACAGTAATAGAGATAGTAAATCAAAGGAAATACAGATAAATTGGACTTCATAAAAATTAAAAACTTTTGCAGTTTTAAGGAAGCCACCAAGAAAATGAAAAGGCAATCCACAGAATGGGATAAAAACTTTTGTATGTCATATCTCTGCTAAGAGACTTGTATCTAGAATACATAAGGAACTGGTACAACTGAATAATAAAAAGACAAATAACCCAATTAAAAATGAATAAAGATTCTGTATAGACATTTCTCCAAAGAAGATATACAAGAGACCCATAAACCCATGAAAAGATGCTCAACATGATTAGTTACCAGGGCAACGCAATTCAAAACCACAATGAAATACCACTTTACTAGGATGGCTATAATCAATAATATAGATAGTAGCAAGTGCTGGCCAGGATGTACAGAAATTAGAACCTTCATACACACCCAGTGGGAATGTCAAATGGTGCAACCATTTAAGAAAAAAGTTTGGTGATTCCTCAAAAATTAAGCATAAAGTTACTCCATGACCCAGCAATTCTACTCCTAGGTATACAGTCAAGAGAAATGAAAACATATGTCTATATAAAAACCTATACACAAATGTTCATATAGCATTATTCATAGTGAAGCAAAACATGAAAACTGTCTAAATGTCTATAACTGATGAATGCATAAATCAAATGTGGTATGTTCAAACAGTGGGATAATATTGAGCAGTAAAAAGAAATGACATTCTAATATAGTCTACAACATGGATTAACCTTGAGAATATGCTAAATGAAAGAAGTCAGTCACAAAGGACCACATATACAAAAATGTCCAGAAAAGACCAATCCACAGAGACAGAAGGTAGATTGGGGTTGAATAGGGCTGGAGAAAGAATTGGGAAATTAGGAATGGTTGCTAATAGGCATGGGGTTTGGGGATAATAAAAATGTTCTAAAATTGATCACAGTGCTGGTTGCACAACTGTGAATGTACTAAAAACTGCTGCATTTTGCATTTGAAATGGGCAAGTTGTATATATATACATTTAACCTCAGTATAACTGTTATAAGAAAAGTAGTATCTTTTGGGGGTGCCTGAGTGTCTCAGTCAGTCAAGCATATGAGTCCTGATTTCGGTTCAGGTCATGATCTTGGGGTTGTGAGCTCACTGGAGAGTCTGCTTGAGAGAGTCTCTCTCCCTCTGCCCCTCCCCCGACTCATGTGCATACGTGCTCTTTCTCTCTCTCTCTCATAAATAAATCTTTTTTTTTTTTTTTAAAGTACTATCTTTTTGAAGTTGCTTACTTGTATTTACATATATGCTTGTATTGACATAAGGCTCTTCCCTTCCCGCGGATACCAAAGCAATTTCTGGAAGGAGTGGTGATGATGGTAGAGGTGGGAATACTGTGTGTTCTTTTATGTAAAATGGATGATTCGAGCACTGAGGTAAGGTTGTTCCTGCCTTAGCTCCCGGCCTGGTGGGCTCATTTCTTTCTGTAAATAGATCTTGAGTGTCCAACACTCAAGTGGGTTCTTATCCACCATGGGAGTCATCTCCAAAGACTAGAGTGGAAAGAAACAAACTGTGTGTGTATTTTTGCACACATGTATGTGAGGAGATAGATTAAGGGAGAAGTACCAGGTCTCCAATCCATACTGTGTCTCTAGGCGCCAGCCCCTGGGATTCCTGGAAGTGGCTCGTTCCGCATTTAAGGTAGCAAAACAAGATGTCTACCTAGGAGGCTTCCTCCTCCAGTACCCCTCCAACTTCCCCAACCCCAGCAGCAACCTCGGTTCTGCGGAATTATGATCCTCTTCCCTAGGTTTCTATCAGTGTTTGTTCTCCATTTTCTTCTTCTTTTTTTTCTCAAGCTGTTACAGTCTCAGGAGAGATTTGGATCTGTTCTCTGTGTTTTATTTTTTTTTTTAAATCCTGGAGATTCTATTTTTACTCATCTGTTCAGGTGTCCAAACGATGAAGATATTTTCTTCCAATCAACAGCAAGCCACCCACAGTGTCAGTGTGTTCCGTGATTAGGACTCTAATGACGGGCCCCATTCCTGCCCAGCTCCACCACCCCCACGTTGTGCTTCAAGGCGCCCACACAGGGCTGCAGCTGACAAGGAAAATGTGCAGAGCTGGGGCCAGACCTGGAGCCGAGCACTGTGCCAGAGCTAGGGGAGGGCCATTCTGTAAATCTTGTCTTGTGAAAAACTAAGTCAAGAAGACAATGAGCTCTAGAAGTGTTCTAGAATTCCAGGTTTTCAGCAAAGCCTGTAAACTGCCCATAATGGGGGCTTTGCCAGCCTTCTTGGTCTCATGGCCAACCATTGGCCCTCCTGGTTTCCTGCCACCCATCTGCCTTCTTGCAGTTCCTTGTAGGGGATGACTGCACTCTTGCCTCAAGGCCTTTTCTAGATTTATAAAGTGAATCCCAATCCCCTGCCTCCCTTTTAAAATATCCACCTCACTTTATGAACTGAGGAGATAATGGCCATTTCCCTTCTTCATAATCTGTGTGGCAATTGTGTATTCATTTTATTTGTGTCTATTGATGTAAGTCCTTCTGAATGAGAGCTTGTACTAGTTTTGAATGGCTGCTGTAACAAATCAACACAGACTTAGTGGCTTCAAAAGCCACAAATTTAGAATGCATCCCTAGTAGATCTGCTTTAAGGAAAAAAAATGCTAACAGAGGGTTTTCAGAGGGAAAGATACTGATACCGCGAGGGAAAATTGGAACATGAAGAATTCAGGAAGAACAACTAAAATGGTGACTATCTGGCTAAAGAGACCATTGTTTTTACCTCTTAGAATCTTTAAAATATGTATGTTGTGAAAGCAAGTGTAGAATCATTTATGGTTTTTGATGTATGAAATTGGGATTTTTAGTGTATGAAAATGTAATATACATGATGATTCTAACAAAAAGGGGACAGAGTCAAGTGTCATATTGTTGGGGGAAATATTAATTAATATTAATTAAGTAGAATATAGAAAGTTCAGTATATATTTAATAATCTTGTAATCCTTTAATATAGGACATTATATTCTCTATACAAATGGAGTAAAGAGCCAAGAGACAAATTGAATACTAGTGATATTCAAATAAGTCAAAGGAAGACAGGTAAGAGATAAGAACAGAAGTCAGAGAAAAACAAAATCATAATAACATTATAAACCTATGTCCTGTCATGTCAATAATTGCATTAGATGTAAATGACCTTAAAACTATCCCACAAACTTATTACCTTATAGTTCTAGAGGTGGGAAGTCCAAAGTGGGTCTTGGGGGCCACAATCAAGGTATCAACAGGACTGAGTTGTCTGTCACCTATGGATGCTGTAGAGGGAAATCTGGTCCCTTGTCTTTTCGCTCTAGAGGCAGCCTATGTTCCTTGACCTGTGACCTCTTTCTTCATCTTCAAAGCCAGCCAGGTAGCTGCCAATCCCTCTTTCTCTCTCTAACTTCTGCTTCTGTTGACATCTTCTTCTTTGACTCTGACCCTCCTGCCCCTCCCCCACTTTAAAGATTTTATTTATTTGTCAGAGTGAGAGAGCACAAGCAGAGGGAGGGGGAGATGTAGGCTCCTGCCGAGCAAGGAGCCCAATGCAGGGCTCAATCCCAGGACCCTGGGATCACGACCCAAGCCGAAGGCAGATGCCCAACCAACTGAGCCACCCAGGAGGCCCTCCTGCCTTCCTTTTTAAAAACCCCTTGTGATGACATTTCCATCTCAAGATCCATAACTTAATCCCATTTGTGAAGTCCTCTTTGCTATGTAAGGTCACAGTCACAGGATCTGGGGATTAGGACAAGGACATCTTTGGGGAGTCATTATACTACCTTCCACAAAGGTTAATGGCTGAGATGGTTCCAGTGCATTATTTTTAGTTGAATACTGCCATCTGACTTTTATGATGATGACTAGGTAGTCACATTTAATACTAGGAAACAAAATGTAGCTACAGTTAATAGAAACAGACCCAGAAGAAATATTAATAATGTACCTCAGTACTGATTCCTAGATACAAGAAAATTTACTTGTATCTGTCTGATAGGTTTTTATGGGAAAAATGAAAGCCCGAATCACTGATGTCTGATAGGTTACATAAAACTTGAGTTTATAGAAAAGTAAAGCATAGGGGCACCTGGGTGGCTCATTGGGTTAAGTCTCTACCTTCGGCTCAGGTCATAGTCTCAGGGTCCTGGGATCAAGCCCTGCATCAGGCTCTGCTCAGCAGGGACCCTGCTTCCCCCTCTCTCTCTGCCTGCCTCTCTGCCTACTTGTGATCTCTCTCTCTCTCTCTCTGTCAAATAAATAAATAAAAATCTTTAAAAAAAAAAAAGAGAAAAGTAGAGCATAAAGGTTACTCATTTGCTAGAAGATCTTAGTATGTTTTGTGTGTGTGTGTGTGTGTGTGTTAAAATATGCTAAAATATCTAATGAGAACAAATGAATTAAAATTACAAAGAGGTAGATGTGTGTTCAGCAAGTAAATCTCTTTTTGATACAGAGAGGTGTCCTCAGTGCAGAAGACCACCAGTGATTTGGGTGCCATCCAACTGGAGAAATTTTTTAAGGAAAGGTTTGAACTAACTGAGCTGCATGCCAGCAGGAAATCTGCAGACTGTACAGTGCCTGAGTCTAACGAGAAATTATCAGCATGTGAGTAATCATCTTCTGTCATTGGTGAGAACTTGAGGCCCTACTTGAACAGAGACCAAGTCTTTTATTATTTTATTTTATTCTTTAAAGATTTTATTTACTTATTTGTCAGAGAGAGCAGGAGAAAGGGGAAGAGGCTGAGGGATAAGCAGGATCCCTGCTGAGCAAGGAGCCCGATGTGGAACTCAATCCCAGGACTGGGATAATGACCAGAGCCGAAGGCAGGCGCTTAACTGACTGAGCCTCCAGGCATCCCGAGACCAAGCCTTTTAGATGTCCTTCAAAAATAAGCTAAGATAATGGACAATGTGAGTAAATTAAAACACAATTTTCATTTGTAAATTACTTGCAGGCACTGCATGGTTTGCATAAAACAAGGCATTTGAGCTTGAGAAATTTTTAGGTGATGTCTTATATAGTTACCAAGAAGTTACTATTAATGATGAACTCTGGCTCATAGCTTAAGGTTAAAGTATAGTGGCAAAATAGGCACAGAAAGACAAATACTGCATGGTCTCTCTTACATATGGGATCTAAAGTCAACTTCTGGAAGCAGAGAGTAGCTGTGGGTGAGGGAAATGGGGAGTTGTTAGTGAAAGGGTACAATTTTCAGTTATGTGGGATGAATAGGTCTAGAGAGCTAGTGCACAGCTCTAACCGTGATTATGGTTAAAAACAGTGTCTTGAATACCGGAAATATGCTAAGAGTAGATTTTAGGTGTTCTCACCACATAATAATGATGACTAGGTGAGGAGGTGATATGTTCATTAGCTTGACTGTTGAAGTCTTTTCCCTGTGTATATGTATATCAAATCATCATGCTGTCTGCCTTAAATATATACAATCGTCATTAAAAAGAGAGTGGAAAATACGTGTATTTCAATGGGGAAAGCAACTTAAGAGAGATTTCATGGAGTCTATCGTTTGCACTCTCATGTTGTCATAAATGAAAATGGCTATTAGAATAGACTTTGAGACAAAAACTAGAGAATTAAGCCTGGTTGTTTATGCAACAAGCAGAGGTAATGAACATTGAGAGACAATTTAGGTTTCCTAAACAAACCTTAGGAAAAACTAACAGTAATCAGGGCAGGGACATCACAAAATGGCTTGGTCTTTTCTGGCAGCGATATATTGTCCCATTAAATAACCAAGAGGAAAATGAGCTTATATTAGCATGGTGGATTTCCTTGTAATTTCACGGAACTTAGTATTATTTAACAGATGTGTCATAAGAGTATAGTACTGTTGGGCATCTGGGTGGCTCAGTTGGTTAGGCAACTGCCTTCTGCTCAGGTTATGATCCCAGAGTCCCGGGATCGAGTCCCGCGTCAGGCTTCCAGCTCTGCAGGGAGTCTGCTTCTCCCTCTGCCCTTCTCCCCTCTCATGCTCTCTCTCACTGTCTCTCTCTCAAATAAATAAATAAAATCTTTTTTTCAAAAAATAATATAGTATTATTATGAGGACAGTGGGGACTTCACTCTCTTCTGAGAGGTTTTTCCACTCTTACCGGTCTTCATTTCTCCTGAAGAGTTCATGGAAGATCACTCAAAGTTTGGACTTTTTTTGACTCCCAAATTTTGCCAGAAATAAGCCATTCTGGAAAGGGCATGGAGAGGAAGGATGTGTGGATTGTTCTATCACTTAGAGTTTCCAAAACTCTCTGTCTTCATCTGAACTGTGAGAATTGGACTAGGGGTAACTCCTTGCTAAAACTGG
>ML112140.1:4280-17913 GCA_003697995.1 Taxidea taxus jeffersonii
CCACCCCCCTCAGTTTGTTTTATGACATTAAGAGTCTCTTTTGGTTTTTCTCCCTCCCGATCCCATCTTCTTTCATTTTTACTTTTCCTACCACCTTAACCCCCACCCCCATTGCATCTCCACTTCCTCATATCAGGGAGATCATGTGGTAGTTGTCTTTCTCCAGTTGACTTATTTCGCTAAGCATAATACGCATGTGGCTAATTTTAAAGGAAAAATTAATTTTGGATTTTAAAGGTTGCCCGTCTCATAATCATCATCTAGAGCTCGCTGTCTCCAAGGGAAGGGCTCTAGAGGGTCAGGAGGGTATATTTCTGTGTGTTTGTGGAACTCCGATGAGTCCCAAGAAGTCAGCCGCCTGTCATGTTTTGTCATTTCACTGTGCTCTTGCGGCCTCAACCTAGATCCAAGAGACTGACCTCTGGGAGGAACAAATGCATTCACTTTTTACCTCGACCCAGTTCTTGGCTTCTTTGCTTAGGGACCTTGGCCGCTCTTGAGGCTCTGTTGACTCTCCATTATAACCTAAAAGTGAAAATGCTTTTCTTATTCACTCCCCTCTGCCCCAGTGTCAGCATGTTTCTTTGGGGACATCTCAATATTTCTCCAACCCTGAAGGTGATGAAGGGGAAATTATGTCGCATTTGCTCGGTTGCCATTTCAAGAAACTGATTCAAAGAATTCCTTGGGAAAACTATTTTGTATGTATGCTCATGAAATCATCTTCAAGGCCCTATACATTTTATTTTTATTTTACTTTATTTTTTGGAAAGGTAAACATGCTAGCTTTGATATAATTAGTAAGGGCCTATACATTTTAAAAACCTGTATTTCAGTTATAGTTCAGTTTCCTTTTAAATACACATTCATAAATGTGTTTTGGGTACTTTGGTAGAGAGTGGGGAAAGGGGCATACATGGATATTCAGAGGGAAATTCAGAAATATTCTGCAGTGACCAGGAGCTCCATGATGAAATGTATCCTTACCAGGGAGGGGCCATTTCAGTATCTACCCATGTGATCCAAAGTGATCATCCAGAGAATAATCTGAAGGGAAAATATTGAAGATAAAAAAAAGGGGGAATAATTTCATAGAAATGGAGATAATGGAGGACTATGCATTCAAAGCTGAGTAGAGAGGCTAGCAGGGGTTATAAAACTTCCCATTTCCTAGAGTCCTATTGGTTATTATTTCATATTGAAAGCAAGGGAAAGAAGGCCATTCTCAGCCTTTTTACTTGGAATTTTTATTTTATTTTATTTATTTATTTTTTAAAGATTTTATTTATTTATTTGACAGAGAGAGAGATCACAAGTAGGCAGAGAGGCAGGCAGAGAGAGAGGAGGAAGCAGGCCCCATGCAGAGCAAAGAGCCCGATGCAGGGCTTGATCCCAAGACCCCGAGATCATGACCTGAGCCGAAGGCAGAGGCTTTAACCCACTGAGCCACCTGGAATTTTTTTTTTAAAGATTTTATTTATTTGACAGAGAGAGAGTAGGTAGAGAGGCAGGCAGAGAGAGAGGAGGAAGCAGGCTCCCTGCCGAGCAGAGAGCCTGATGCGGGGCTTGATCCCAGGACCCTGGGATCATGACCTGAGCCGAAGGCAGAGGCTTTAACCCACTGAGCCACCCAGGTGCCCCTATTTGGAATTTTTAATGCAATGTTGGTATGGTCCTCTCCTCTTGTAAAAGTAGAGATGAAAATGTCATTCCAAGGTTGGCTGAGGGTAGACATTAAGCATGTTTGATTCTAAGAGGTGTTCCAGATCAGTGATGAGTCTGAATGGATCGGCAAGATATGGTCAGAAAAATGTCGTGCATTTTGATAAAAATACTTTCAGTACAATAACACAATTAAGCTAATTATAATTGGCCCCTTGTTCCACCTGAATACAAAGAGGAAAAGGCTTATGAGAAACAGGTTCTTCAGATCTGATGTAAGAGTCTTGGAGTGGGAGATTCTCTTCTAAGATCAGGGGGACCCTGTTGGTGTGCATGTGTTTGCAGAACTCAAACAAGTGAATCTTCCCAAAGTAAGCCACCTACCCCGTCCATTCTTTTATTTCTCCTTTTTACCAGTCCCTCACTTAGCACTATTGTCAGTGAGCCTTGAGAAGGCTTTCAGATTAAAGACATAATGTCCAAAAAAGAAATAATTTAATTGTGCATATTGGAGTCTTGAACTAATTCCCTTTTAGGAGGCACATAAAAAGCAGGTCATGCCTCTCTTTTTAGCAGACGTAGGGAAGAAAAGGTCTTTCTAATGGAAGGATCTAGTGAGGAATAAAAACAGTTTTCCTAACAGTACAGACTATGAACGCAGGCTGCTCGGGGCTGCTGGGGAATTTCTAGCTGGGATGCTCAGGGAGAGACCCCCACACAGCTGCCGCACGTGGAGAGAGACATGCACCCTTCAGAATGTTCCTGTGTGCGAGACTGCAGAGCCACTCCATCCATGACATAGAAATGCTAAGCACAGGTATGGGAAGAACAAATGACCACCGTACTAGGGGTGAAAATTCACTGGGATAACAGGCAGGGGAAGCATCTGGGGCAAGAGAAGGGGCAAGGATGTGGCAGAGAGGTGATTCTTGCCATGGAGATGCAGGTGGGTGCTGTCCAGATTTTGGCTGTGGTCCGCCCAGTCCCAGAGCTTTATCAGTCACCCTTCTCCCAGCAGCCACATGGCATCTACAAAGGAGCCTCTCCTGGTACCAAAAAAATCAGTATATTCCAGCCTGCTGTCATGCGCACATTTTGTATTTGCTTCCTTCTCTTGCCAGCCCACAGCCGGCGCGTGACTGAGCCTTCCAGACCTGCTTCCACAGTGTCTCCCAAATATCTAGCCACTGCCCCCCTCTCATTTTGGCCTTATCCCAAGACCTAGACTCTGGTGGTGGTGGGGGTGTTCTCCTGTCCAGTCTCCCTTTATCTCTCCATATTGAAGGATTCATCTTAAAAAGTATTGCAATCAGGGGTGCCTGGGTGGTTCAGTGGGTTAAGCCTCTGCCTTCGGCTCAGGTCACGATCCCAGTGTCCTGGGATCGAGCCCCACGGGGGGCTCTCTGCTCATCGGGGAGCCTGCTTCCCCCCCACCCCCACTGCTGCTCTGCCTACTTGTGATCTCTGTCAAATAAATAAATAAAATCTTAAAAAAAAAGTAACGCAATCAATCTTTCCTACCATGCCAAAACCACCCCTGGTTTACATCACCTTGCAAATGAAGCCCCTACCCACTGGAGGTCATCCCAGGCTCTGGGTTCAGGCGGAAACCCTCTCGCAGGCTTTCAGTCCTACTGTTCTGCGATGTAGCATGATAATGAAACCTGGTGGTCTTTCAAAGTGCCTGGTGTACCTTTGTTCTCACTGTCCCTTCGTTTTGATGTCTTCTGTCTTTGCTTGTCAATATTCCATCTATTCTTTAAGACCCAGTTTAAATCCCACTTCTGCAGGAAGCCTGCTCTGATGCAACTGAAATGAAGTTACCTCTTCTCTCTCCAACATTCCTAACAGGATATTACTTAGAGCAGTGAGTGCACACTTTCTTGTTTAGAGTTGTAGGACATTCTTCTCTCAGGGGCAACCCCACGGGCTTGAGCAAATCTTTTAAATCTCAAAGGGTATATATGTTCATAGAAAGACAAAATAACTGTACAGTATAAAAACCAAAAGTATCATCTCTTTCACGCTTTAAAGCTACTCCTTTAAAGATAACTTCTTTTTTATTATGTATCTGTATTTACTTCCTATTGCTGTTGTAACAAATTAGTACAGGTTTAGTGGATTAAAACAACACAAATATATTACCTTAGAGTTGTGGAGGTCAGACGTATGAAACACATCTCACTGGACTAAGATCAAGGTGTTAGCAGGGTGGTTTCTTTCTAGAAGCTGTACTGGAGACTCTGTTCCCTTTTCTAGCTTCTAGGGGCAGCTTCATTCTTTGACTCACCCCCTCCATCTTCAAAGCCAGCAATGGCAGGTTGAGTCTCTTGCAGACTCCATCACTCTGATTCTAATGCTGACCCCGCTGTTGCCTCTTTTGCTTATTAAGGACGCTTATGCCTACAGACACTGAGCCTATCCAGGTAATCGAGGAAAATCTACCTATTTTAAAGTCAGCTGATTGATAACCTAAATTCTCCCTTGCCATATAGTAACATATTCACAGGTTTGGGGATTATGATATGGACATTTTGGGGGGCTGTTGCTCTGCTTACCACAAGATCATTTCATATATTTTTTCCAATTTATAACCATATATCAATGTCTATATGGAGAAATATTAATTTTTTAAAGATTATTTATTTATTTATTTGACAGAGAGAGATCACAAGTAGGCAGAGCAGCAGGTAGAGAGAGAGAGGAGGAAGCAGGCTCCCTGCTGAGCAGAGAGCCCGGTGCGGGACTCGATCCCAGGACTCTGAGATCATGACCTGAGCCAAAGGCAGAGGCTTAACCCACTGAGCCACCCAGGTGCCTGAGATATTAATTTTTTATTATATGATTTTAAAAAGTATCAGATGCCATGCATATGTGCATATATATATATTCTAATTATCTTCTATACTTTTTATGTCTGTTCATATAGAGGGCATCACTATTTTTTTTTAAAAGATTTTATCTATTTATTTAACAGAGGGAGATCACAAGTAGGCAGAGAGGCAAGCAGAGAAAGAGGAAGGGAAGCAGGCTCCCTACTGAGCAGAGAGCACGATGCGGGGCTCGATCCCAGGACCCTGAGATCATGACCTGAGCCGAAGGCAGAGGCTTTAACCCACTGAGCCACCCAGGTGCCCCGAGGGCATCACTATTTTTTTTTAAATTAATTTATTTATTTGAGAGAGACAGTGAGAGAGAGCATGAGCGAGGAGAAGGTCAGAGAGAGAAGCAGACTCCCAGTGGAGCTGGGAGCCAGATGTGGGACTCGTTCCCAGGACTCCAGGATCATGACCTGAGCTGAAGGCAGTCGCCCAACCAACTGAGCCACCCAGGTGCCCCGGCATCACTATTTTTAATGGTTGCGTAGTATCCCGTGGAATAAATGTTTCATAGTTTATTGAAACATTATCCTATTAAAGGACATATAAGCAGCTTTCAGTTTTTTACCCTTGAATATTTGTGCCCTTAGATAAGACTATCTACAGCATAGATATCCATGAGTGGACCTGCTGGGAGCACAGTATATATGTGTATTTTCTTTTTCTTTCTTTCTTTTTTTTTTTTAAAGATTTTATTTATTTATTTATTTGTCAGATAGAGAGCGCAGGAGCTAGCACAGGCAGACAGAGTGGCAGGCAGAGGCAGAAGCAGAGGTAGAAGCAGGCTCCCTGCTGAGCAAGGAGCCCGATGTGGGACTCGATCCCAGGATGCTGGTATCATGACCTGAGCTGAAGGCAGCCGCTTAACCAACTGAGCCACCCAGGCGTCCCTATATGTGTATTTTCAAAGGACATTTTAAAGTTTTCAAATATACTTATCCATTACATATCATTAAAGAAAATCAAAATTTTAAAACAGATTGTTTGCTGTTCAAAGTCTTATAAATTCAATAAATTCATATCTTCTTTGGACTAATTAGTTGATTCAACTACTAATCTGTGTGGAAGATACACATCTGTGTACCTTGATGTAATTATTACACACCTAATCCTTGTCATTCCTGTTGCTTGCTTATTTGTTTACAAATGGTGTAAGAGATTTCTGGATGGAATTTATGTATCCCAAACTGTCCCTGATAACTGTCGTGGTCTGAAGGTGCAAAGGATGCCTCAGTTGTCATTCAGGTGCACTTTTGCTCCAAGATTTTAAGTATGAAACATTAGGTCAATCCAGTTGCACTAGACTAGTCATCAAGGAGGGACTTTGCTGGTATTTATGGCATATGCATCAGGCTAGCTTGGGGAGAATACAGGCAAAGACTCAGAATGCCTTCTGAATGGCCTAACTTGTTTTTAAGAAAGAACAAAGCATTGTCAGTGATTCATGAAGGTTCACCAAATCTTGCTCCTCTTGTTTTTGTTAAGTTAGTTATGTAGCAACTATGCCATTGTAAGGTGACCTCCAACCTAGGATGCTAAACAAGTCTGGAAAATTGGCTTACATTGTACAGGTTTTTTTTTTTTAATTTTAATTTTATTTTTATTTAAACATATAATGTAACCCCACCACCCTCTCCCAACCCCCCTCCCCTCTACCCCCCTCAGTTTGTTTTATGACATTAAGAGTCTCTTTTGGTTTGTCTCCCTCCCGATCCCATCTTGTTTCATTTTTTCTTTTTCTACCCCCTTAACCCCCTTATTTATTTATTTATTTATTTATTTATTTATTTATTTATTTGACACAGAGAGAGAGATCACAAGTTGGCAGAGAGGCAGGCAGAGAGAGAGAGGGGGAAGCAGGCTCCCTGCTGAGCAGAGAGCCCAATGTGGGGCTCGATCCCAGGACCCTGAGATCATGACCCAAGCTGAAGGCAGTGGCTTAACCCACCGAGCCACCTAGGTGCCCCTGTTGTACAGGTTTTGAGGTGACAAGGAAGTGAATTCCTTCAGAACCAAGAGAACTTTATTTTAAATAATCTACAAATTAAAATCTCAACAAAAATATTGGTGATGTTTTTATTCCAGGGATAAACTATCATACCTTTTTACAGACCTTCCTTTTGTTCTTATGAACAAGAACATGATTTCACTTTTTTCAAACTTATATTTAAATTTATCTTTAAATGTATTTGATCTCATTTGCTGTGACTTTTCTTGTTTTTTTAAAAATCATATATTTTAACCCCTGTTCAAAAGTAGTATCCCTTTATTCAGGAATGTTGCAGGATACAAGATCAATATACACAAGTCAGTTAGATATCTAGATAGTAGCAATGAGCAAAGAAACATTAAGAAAAATCTATTTACAATGGCATTAAGAAGAATAAAATACTTAGTGCTGTATTTAACAAAATAAGTGCAAAACTTGTACTCTGAAATCACAAAACTACAAAATTGTTAAGCTAAAGAAGACCTAAATAAATGGAAAGATATCCTATGTCCATGGATTGGAGACTTAATATTGTTAAGATGGTATAGCTCCACAAATTGATCTACAGATTCAGTGCAATCCTTATTAAAATCCAATATGGTTTCTTTGCAGAAATGGATAAGCTAATCCTAATATTCCTATGGAAATTCAAGGGATCTGGAAAGACAACACAATCTTGAAAAAGAACAGACTTGGGAGAATCACTTCCCAGTTTCAAAACTTGCTATAAATCTACAGTAATAGAGATAGTAAATCAAAGGAAATACAGATAAATTGGACTTCATAAAAATTAAAAACTTTTGCAGTTTTAAGGAAGCCACCAAGAAAATGAAAAGGCAATCCACAGAATGGGATAAAAACTTTTGTATGTCATATCTCTGCTAAGAGACTTGTATCTAGAATACATAAGGAACTGGTACAACTGAATAATAAAAAGACAAATAACCCAATTAAAAATGAATAAAGATTCTGTATAGACATTTCTCCAAAGAAGATATACAAGAGACCCATAAACCCATGAAAAGATGCTCAACATGATTAGTTACCAGGGCAACGCAATTCAAAAACACAATGAAATACCACTTTACTAGGATGGCTATAATCAATAATATAGATAGTAGCAAGTGCTGGCCAGGATGTACAGAAATTAGAACCTTCATACACACCCAGTGGGAATGTCAAATGGTGCAACCATTTAAGAAAAAAGTTTGGTGATTCCTCAAAAATTAAGCATAAAGTTACTCCATGACCCAGCAATTCTACTCCTAGGTATACAGTCAAGAGAAATGAAAACATATGTCTATATAAAAACCTATACACAAATGTTCATATAGCATTATTCATAGTGAAGCAAAACATGAAAACTGTCTAAATGTCTATAACTGATGAATGCATAAATCAAATGTGGTATGTTCAAACAGTGGGATAATACTGAGCAGTAAAAAGAAATGACATTCTAATATAGTCTACAACATGGATTAACCTTGAGAATATGCTAAATGAAAGAAGTCAGTCACAAAGGACCACATATACAAAAATGTCCAGAAAAGACCAATCCACAGAGACAGAAGGTAGATTGGGGTTGAATAGGGCTGGAGAAAGAATTGGGAAATTAGGAATGGTTGCTAATAGGCATGGGGTTTGGGGATAATAAAAATGTTCTAAAATTGATCACAGTGCTGGTTGCACAACTGTGAATGTACTAAAAACTGCTGCATTTTGCATTTGAAATGGGCAAGTTGTATATATATACATTTAACCTCAGTATAACTGTTATAAGAAAAGTAGTATCTTTTGGGGGTGCCTGAGTGTCTCAGTCAGTCAAGCATATGAGTCCTGATTTCGGTTCAGGTCATGATCTTGGGGTTGTGAGCTCACTGGAGAGTCTGCTTGAGAGAGTCTCTCTCCCTCTGCCCCTCCCCCGACTCATGTGCATACGTGCTCTTTCTCTCTCTCTCTCATAAATAAATCTTTTTTTTTTTTTTTAAAGTACTATCTTTTTGAAGTTGCTTACTTGTATTTACATATATGCTTGTATTGACATAAGGCTCTTCCCTTCCCGCGGATACCAAAGCAATTTCTGGAAGGAGTGGTGATGATGGTAGAGGTGGGAATACTGTGTGTTCTTTTATGTAAAATGGATGATTCGAGCACTGAGGTAAGGTTGTTCCTGCCTTAGCTCCCGGCCTGGTGGGCTCATTTCTTTCTGTAAATAGATCTTGAGTGTCCAACACTCAAGTGGGTTCTTATCCACCATGGGAGTCATCTCCAAAGACTAGAGTGGAAAGAAACAAACTGTGTGTGTATTTTTGCACACATGTATGTGAGGAGATAGATTAAGGGAGAAGTACCAGGTCTCCAATCCATACTGTGTCTCTAGGCGCCAGCCCCTGGGATTCCTGGAAGTGGCTCGTTCCGCATTTAAGGTAGCAAAACAAGATGTCTACCTAGGAGGCTTCCTCCTCCAGTACCCCTCCAACTTCCCCAACCCCAGCAGCAACCTCGGTTCTGCGGAATTATGATCCTCTTCCCTAGGTTTCTATCAGTGTTTGTTCTCCATTTTCTTCTTCTTTTTTTTCTCAAGCTGTTACAGTCTCAGGAGAGATTTGGATCTGTTCTCTGTGTTTTATTTTTTTTTTTAAATCCTGGAGATTCTATTTTTACTCATCTGTTCAGGTGTCCAAACGATGAAGATATTTTCTTCCAATCAACAGCAAGCCACCCACAGTGTCAGTGTGTTCCGTGATTAGGACTCTAATGACGGGCCCCATTCCTGCCCAGCTCCACCACCCCCACGTTGTGCTTCAAGGCGCCCACACAGGGCTGCAGCTGACAAGGAAAATGTGCAGAGCTGGGGCCAGACCTGGAGCCGAGCACTGTGCCAGAGCTAGGGGAGGGCCATTCTGTAAATCTTGTCTTGTGAAAAACTAAGTCAAGAAGACAATGAGCTCTAGAAGTGTTCTAGAATTCCAGGTTTTCAGCAAAGCCTGTAAACTGCCCATAATGGGGGCTTTGCCAGCCTTCTTGGTCTCATGGCCAACCATTGGCCCTCCTGGTTTCCTGCCACCCATCTGCCTTCTTGCAGTTCCTTGTAGGGGATGACTGCACTCTTGCCTCAAGGCCTTTTCTAGATTTATAAAGTGAATCCCAATCCCCTGCCTCCCTTTTAAAATATCCACCTCACTTTATGAACTGAGGAGATAATGGCCATTTCCCTTCTTCATAATCTGTGTGGCAATTGTGTATTCATTTTATTTGTGTCTATTGATGTAAGTCCTTCTGAATGAGAGCTTGTACTAGTTTTGAATGGCTGCTGTAACAAATCAACACAGACTTAGTGGCTTCAAAAGCCACAAATTTAGAATGCATCCCTAGTAGATCTGCTTTAAGGAAAAAAAATGCTAACAGAGGGTTTTCAGAGGGAAAGATACTGATACCGCGAGGGAAAATTGGAACATGAAGAATTCAGGAAGAACAACTAAAATGGTGACTATCTGGCTAAAGAGACCATTGTTTTTACCTCTTAGAATCTTTAAAATATGTATGTTGTGAAAGCAAGTGTAGAATCATTTATGGTTTTTGATGTATGAAATTGGGATTTTTAGTGTATGAAAATGTAATATACATGATGATTCTAACAAAAAGGGGACAGAGTCAAGTGTCATATTGTTGGGGGAAATATTAATTAATATTAATTAAGTAGAATATAGAAAGTTCAGTATATATTTAATAATCTTGTAATCCTTTAATATAGGACATTATATTCTCTATACAAATGGAGTAAAGAGCCAAGAGACAAATTGAATACTAGTGATATTCAAATAAGTCAAAGGAAGACAGGTAAGAGATAAGAACAGAAGTCAGAGAAAAACAAAATCATAATAACATTATAAACCTATGTCCTGTCATGTCAATAATTGCATTAGATGTAAATGACCTTAAAACTATCCCACAAACTTATTACCTTATAGTTCTAGAGGTGGGAAGTCCAAAGTGGGTCTTGGGGGCCACAATCAAGGTATCAACAGGACTGAGTTGTCTGTCACCTATGGATGCTGTAGAGGGAAATCTGGTCCCTTGTCTTTTCGCTCTAGAGGCAGCCTATGTTCCTTGACCTGTGACCTCTTTCTTCATCTTCAAAGCCAGCCAGGTAGCTGCCAATCCCTCTTTCTCTCTCTAACTTCTGCTTCTGTTGACATCTTCTTCTTTGACTCTGACCCTCCTGCCCCTCCCCCACTTTAAAGATTTTATTTATTTGTCAGAGTGAGAGAGCACAAGCAGAGGGAGGGGGAGATGTAGGCTCCTGCCGAGCAAGGAGCCCAATGCAGGGCTCAATCCCAGGACCCTGGGATCACGACCCAAGCCGAAGGCAGATGCCCAACCAACTGAGCCACCCAGGAGGCCCTCCTGCCTTCCTTTTTAAAAACCCCTTGTGATGACATTTCCATCTCAAGATCCATAACTTAATCCCATTTGTGAAGTCCTCTTTGCTATGTAAGGTCACAGTCACAGGATCTGGGGATTAGGACAAGGACATCTTTGGGGAGTCATTATACTACCTTCCACAAAGGTTAATGGCTGAGATGGTTCCAGTGCATTATTTTTAGTTGAATACTGCCATCTGACTTTTATGATGATGACTAGGTAGTCACATTTAATACTAGGAAACAAAATGTAGCTACAGTTAATAGAAACAGACCCAGAAGAAATATTAATAATGTACCTCAGTACTGATTCCTAGATACAAGAAAATTTACTTGTATCTGTCTGATAGGTTTTTATGGGAAAAATGAAAGCCCGAATCACTGATGTCTGATAGGTTACATAAAACTTGAGTTTATAGAAAAGTAAAGCATAGGGGCACCTGGGTGGCTCATTGGGTTAAGTCTCTACCTTCGGCTCAGGTCATAGTCTCAGGGTCCTGGGATCAAGCCCTGCATCAGGCTCTGCTCAGCAGGGACCCTGCTTCCCCCTCTCTCTCTGCCTGCCTCTCTGCCTACTTGTGATCTCTCTCTCTCTCTCTCTGTCAAATAAATAAATAAAAATCTTTAAAAAAAAAAAAGAGAAAAGTAGAGCATAAAGGTTACTCATTTGCTAGAAGATCTTAGTATGTTTTGTGTGTGTGTGTGTGTGTGTGTTAAAATATGCTAAAATATCTAATGAGAACAAATGAATTAAAATTACAAAGAGGTAGATGTGTGTTCAGCAAGTAAATCTCTTTTTGATACAGAGAGGTGTCCTCAGTGCAGAAGACCACCAGTGATTTGGGTGCCATCCAACTGGAGAAATTTTTTAAGGAAAGGTTTGAACTAACTGAGCTGCATGCCAGCAGGAAATCTGCAGACTGTACAGTGCCTGAGTCTAACGAGAAATTATCAGCATGTGAGTAATCATCTTCTGTCATTGGTGAGAACTTGAGGCCCTACTTGAACAGAGACCAAGTCTTTTATTATTTTATTTTATTCTTTAAAGATTTTATTTACTTATTTGTCAGAGAGAGCAGGAGAAAGGGGAAGAGGCTGAGGGATAAGCAGGATCCCTGCTGAGCAAGGAGCCCGATGTGGAACTCAATCCCAGGACTGGGATAATGACCAGAGCCGAAGGCAGGCGCTTAACTGACTGAGCCTCCAGGCATCCCGAGACCAAGCCTTTTAGATGTCCTTCAAAAATAAGCTAAGATAATGGACAATGTGAGTAAATTAAAACACAATTTTCATTTGTAAATTACTTGCAGGCACTGCATGGTTTGCATAAAACAAGGCATTTGAGCTTGAGAAATTTTTAGGTGATGTCTTATATAGTTACCAAGAAGTTACTATTAATGATGAACTCTGGCTCATAGCTTAAGGTTAAAGTATAGTGGCAAAATAGGCACAGAAAGACAAATACTGCATGGTCTCTCTTACATATGGGATCTAAAGTCAACTTCTGGAAGCAGAGAGTAGCTGTGGGTGAGGGAAATGGGGAGTTGTTAGTGAAAGGGTACAATTTTCAGTTATGTGGGATGAATAGGTCTAGAGAGCTAGTGCACAGCTCTAACCGTGATTATGGTTAAAAACAGTGTCTTGAATACCGGAAATATGCTAAGAGTAGATTTTAGGTGTTCTCACCACATAATAATGATGACTAGGTGAGGAGGTGATATGTTCATTAGCTTGACTGTTGAAGTCTTTTCCCTGTGTATATGTATATCAAATCATCATGCTGTCTGCCTTAAATATATACAATCGTCATTAAAAAGAGAGTGGAAAATACGTGTATTTCAATGGGGAAAGCAACTTAAGAGAGATTTCATGGAGTCTATCGTTTGCACTCTCATGTTGTCATAAATGAAAATGGCTATTAGAATAGACTTTGAGACAAAAACTAGAGAATTAAGCCTGGTTGTTTATGCAACAAGCAGAGGTAATGAACATTGAGAGACAATTTAGGTTTCCTAAACAAACCTTAGGAAAAACTAACAGTAATCAGGGCAGGGACATCACAAAATGGCTTGGTCTTTTCTGGCAGCAATATATTGTCCCATTAAATAACCAAGAGGAAAATGAGCTTATATTAGCATGGTGGATTTCCTTGTAATTTCACGGAACTTAGTATTATTTAACAGATGTGTCATAAGAGTATAGTACTGTTGGGCATCTGGGTGGCTCAGTTGGTTAGGCAACTGCCTTCTGCTCAGGTTATGATCCCAGAGTCCCGGGATCGAGTCCCGCGTCAGGCTTCCAGCTCTGCAGGGAGTCTGCTTCTCCCTCTGCCCTTCTCCCCTCTCATGCTCTCTCTCACTGTCTCTCTCTCAAATAAATAAATAAAATCTTTTTTTCAAAAAATAATATAGTATTATTATGAGGACAGTGGGGACTTCACTCTCTTCTGAGAGGTTTTTCCACTCTTACCGGTCTTCATTTCTCCTGAAGAGTTCATGGAAGATCACTCAAAGTTTGGACTTTTTTTGACTCCCAAATTTTGCCAGAAATAAGCCATTCTGGAAAGGGCATGGAGAGGAAGGATGTGTGGATTGTTCTATCACTTAGAGTTTCCAAAACTCTCTGTCTTCTTCTGAACTGTGAGAATTGGACTAGGGGTAACTCCTTGCTAAAACTGG
>RCUC01170090.1:0-32641 GCA_003697995.1 Taxidea taxus jeffersonii
TATAATAAATCACAATTATATATATGTATAGTGTGTGTGTGTGTGTGCAGCTCCAATATGGTGTATTTAAAATTAAATTATTAACACTTTTGAAATGATTTTCAATTGGGCTTTGAATAGCTATATTTAGAAGAAGAAGTTCCTGCACTGGCATTTTCTGTATATTAATACAATTCAAATCATCAAATCTTCTTTATTTCATATGTACCTCATGTTGCTGAGGACAGCAGTATCTTATTTAAGTCCTATACATTTCAATAAAGCAATAATCATAGCATAAAACATTAAGCACAACATTTATACCACTACACTGGTCAAGATTTATCACAGAGACAACTGTTTTGAACACCCTTCTGCTAGGGCAAAAAGAAGGAAGGTCAGTGATTTATGTGAATGGACAGATGGGTCATAATGTATTCCTTCAAAGTGATCTAATTTGGTCTCTGACAGGCTAAAAAGAAGTGGCTCAGGGCAGAGTGTCCTTCACTGACACAAATGCGGCCTCTGGTGGAGGAACTTCTCTATGTACTTAGCCCCAGGGGCTGGGCAAGTATTGAGGTCCGCCTCTTAAGGTATCGGGATCACAGAGCCTAGGAATTAGAAAGACCAGGAGCAACACCTTGACTCACCTCAGGGAGTCTCTAGGACACCTAGAGTGGAGGAGCTCAACTTAATATGGCCAGCATGGCTGAGAAAGCGATCAGGTCTCTGCTGCTCTGGCAGCATCTTGTGAAGTCTTGGAACTTGAGGTCCACAGACGGTGCTCCTTCTAAGACAATTTGGTGATGTTGTGACAGGTGTCCAAAGTGAGGGTGTTAGATCATATTCGAGCTCAAATGGTTTTGCCACTCCATGGGGTGCTGCTCCCTGAAGGAGGATTTCACATTCTCTGTTCATATCAGGAGTGGTCATATATATGACTCGCTTTGTGGATGAAGTGGGGAAAGGAGATTTAAGAATGAGCTTGAGTTTTATCATGCTTCATTTTCCTCTGCCACAGTCTTAATGCTCCCGGAGAGGTTTGCTCTTTATTTTCATCCTGGAGTGAAGCTGGTGTTGGGCAGAGCTGAGGGCCAAACAACAATGGACAAAGACTATGAATGAGAAATAGACCTTTGTTGCTTTGTTGCCTTGTTGTTTTGTTGCTTTGTTGCCACTGAGACTTTGGGGTCACTTGTTACCACAGCATAACCTAGCACATCTGACTGATATGAGGAAATCGTATCTCTCACTGTTCCTATTCACCCAGCCTCTGGGAGGAACAGCTGTTATTGTGGCCAAACAGTAGGCTTGTAGGACTCACCAATCACGTACGGTGGTAACACAATGAAGGCTGCTGGGGGTCAAACCGAGAATGCCAGCTTAATGGGGAATTAGCCACGGGCAACGTTTTCTTGCTGAGAAACCATTTCAACTTGAAACCGGCCCGAGCAAGGATGTGCGGGTTGTTTCAGAGGCTGTGACTGGCTCAGGGTGGTTGTTTTGGGCTTCCTGGAGGGTGCACGGGAAGGTGGCCAACCAGGGCACTGTTACAGAAGGACTGTGCCCAAGACATGGAAACGACTGGCCTGTTTGGACTGTGAGTACTGTCACAAGGTAACAGTGACATCTGGGATTGGTACTCCCGAAGAAGGGGCAGTGGAAGCAGCAGGAGATGGAAGCATTAATAACTGTCAAGAACAGGGCAGACAGGCTAACTTAATGGGTGAGCTCAGTCCACTCGGGGCCTGATAAGTCCTGTCACTCTCCCTTTCTACAGTCACTCCTCCTGGGAGACGAATAAATCATATCCAATGACCTAATAAAATAATAAGGCTTGCCTGAGCTTTGACAACAGAAAATAATAGAGGACCTCAAATTCAGAGGGAGAGAAATAGGAGGCATTTTAAAATTGCTTTCTCACCGGAATACAGGAAGGCTAGAGCTGAACAAAGTTATGTTCTGTCCACTAGTTGTCAGTTTCCTGAAAATACCCACAAAACTATGACACTTTATAGAGCTATACCACAGAGTCAGGTTAAGTTGGTGGTGTTTTTCTGTGGGACGTTTTCTCTGTTAGGTAACTCAACAGTATCTTTCTGGCATAAAGTTCATTTACTGAAGGTTGATCTTGAGAATTTTTATTGATTTTAATTAGGCGGAGTGGGCTTTCAAGCAAGGCAGATCTGAGTTTGAATCTCAGCCCTGCTCTCTAGACCTCTGGCCTTGGCAAAGTACTTAATTTCTCTGAGTCACTTTCTCTCACTGTGTTGTTGTGGGAAATTAAATGAAACTACAATGTATTTAGGTATTTGGCACAGAGCCTGATCCTTAAGAGCTCAATCCTTGTTAGCTGGGAGAGGATTTCTGCTGCCAGTGCAGGTTAGTCCTGGTATGACTAAAAGGTGCATTTGGTAATCATTATAATTAAAAGAATAGGTGACTACTGAGTTTACCATTTACTCTATTAGGTCAACCACATGGTGAACCCAGCCCAATACTTTGCTGTAAATATCTGTTAAATTTCCACATGGCTGATAGCTGGGTATAATGTTTCAGTGACACTTTTTTTATTCATTAAGAGCTGATAGTTTGTATCATTAGTTAATACTGTTGAATTCAGTAAGTATTTGAGTCACTATTGCACAAAAGCACTGTGATAATTTCTCCAAGGCCATCCTTGTTCCCTGCTTTCCTGTCTTCTCCCCATTTAACAAAAAGGGTTGCTATTTCTGTTCTACCTGTGTTTTCAATTCTGTCTTTTCCAGACCCTTAGGAAACTTACTCTGTCAATTATTTCTTCCCTTGTTTATTGTCAGTCCCCTCCACTCTGCTGTTTCCTTCTCTGCTGGGACAGAAAAGCAAAGAATAAAAACCACGGGAACAGCACACACAGGGAAGGATCCTTTATCAGGAAGCTCAGATGCTCCAGCTCAGGGCCAGCTGATACAAAGAGCATGAAGGGGCATGGTGTTTGGGGTAATGATCAGGATAATTAATTATATCTGGTGAATCTGGACACCTTTTCGCTCCCTATATCAAACAGCTGGTAGCAACCTAGCTAATTAGACTTGTGACAACCTTTCTTAAATAGAGTGTATGAAATTCTTGGTGCTAGTCTAGCCTGACCTGTGGATCTGGAGAAAGGGTCAGGAGTCATCTGGAACTCTCTAACAAGTAGGGGCAGGAAAGAGGGAAGGGAAAAAGAGACTTTGACATATTCTTTTAGCATAAATCCTAACAATGGTTAGTAGCAGATGTTCTGCCGTCGGTAACTCTCAGTCAGATGCCAGAACCAAAAAGGACAGGGACCTCCCAATTCCAGTGGACCAGCCATCAGTACACCCTGTCACGCTGGAAATTGGACCCCTCTTCCAATCAGAGGATGCAGAGAGTTCCAACATTTGGATGTGATTTTTTTTTTATTTTATTATTTTTAAAGATTTTATTTTTAGGGGCACCTGGGTGGCTCAGTGGGTTAGGGCCTCTGCCTTCGGCTCGGGTCATGATCTCAGGGTCCTAGGATCAAGCCCCGCATCAGGCTCTCTGCTCAGCGGGGAGCCTGCTTTCTCCTCCCTCCCTCTCTCTCTCTCTGCCTGCCTCTCTGCCTACTTGTGATCTCTGTCTGTCAAATAAATAAATAAAATCTTAAAGATTTTATTTTTAATTAATCTCTCCACCCTACTTGGGGCTCAAACTTACAACCCTGAGATCAAGAGTCGCATGTTCTTCTGACTGAGCCAGACAGGTGCCCTGGATATGATTTTTTAATTTTTTTTTTTAAAACAGACCCAGTATTGTCAATCTCTTTTCAAACAAGGGAAGAAAATGATCAAGTAATGGCAAACTGCTCTACCATTGTACTATTTGCTTTGTCTTATTAAATATTCTGATTATCTTATGTTCCATGCATTTCAGTCCTAAAGTGACAGATCCGGGCTATCTGAGCTAAGATGTACACCACACAAGCCATTTAAAGTCATAAAAATAGTTTTAAAATTCATAAAATAAATTCCATCCTTTTTAAAGATAGTTTTGACTCCTCTAGATCCTTTTGATTTCCATATACATCTTCAAATCAGCCTACCAATGGCTCTGCTTACTCTTTAATATAACACATTTGACCCACCCATCCATTTTGTTGACTTAAGTTATAACATAAAAGGCAAAATGCAAATATACCAAATGTAAACAGCATTCAAATAATGCAAATATGTGAATAATGTGAAAAAAATGCGAATTTTCCACAAGTAGCACACAGGCAGAAGTTGTCACAACTTTAATCTGGAGGCAAATGGGCTCCTTACCAGCTGCTTGGTGTAGGGGAGAAAAAAGAGGTCTAACTTGTCCAGCACATTTGAATATAGTCCTTTAATTAATGGCAATATGCAAATATGCAAATCATGTGAAAATAAATTAACTGAGAAGAACTTCATGCTCTTGACTTCGTATTCCTGAGATGAAATGACATGCCTTTTCAGTTAGTTCATAGATAATCTTTGAAAAAACAAGGGATGGGATTTTTTTTTTTTTAAGATTTTATTTACTTATTTATTTGACAGACAGAGATCACAAGTAGGCAGAGAGGCAGGCAGAGAGAGAGGGAGAAGCAGGCTCCCTGCCGAGCAGTGAGCCTGATGTGGGCCTCGATCCCAAGACCCTGGGATCATGACCTGAGCGGAAGGCAGAGGCTTAACCCACTGAGCCACCCAGGCGCCCCAAGGGATGGGATTTCTATGAAAATCATTACTAATCTAATATTTCAAGTTGTGGAAATGCATTACCTTTTTCTTTAAAATTATCAAACTACTGGCAGACTATTTGTTGCCCCCCTGGAGACCTCCGGTTATCAATACAGCACACTGGAAGAAACCCCCAAAACCAAGGAGGCAGTGGAATTCCAGACAAGGTGGAATTTAAGGTTGAGAGAGGCCATAGGCAAGAACGATGATGTACCATTTTCACTTCACCAGAGGGAATAAAATGGAATAAAGAAAACACTATTATTTCATCAGTGTTTTCTCATGTCCTAAAAATGTTCTCATAACCTCCCCTTTAATTGGCTGTTTAATATTCTGTTGTGTGGTTGGACCAGCAAACTGAATTCAGCAGTGGAGGAAAAGAGTTCTCCGCAGGACAATTCAGCAGCGACTTACTACTAGGATTTTTATTAAGACTATAAATCAGATTAATAGGCTCAGGAAGAAAATACCACCAATGGATAGTGAAAAGCCACTTGATAAACTTCATCCCCAATTTCACGTTTTGCTGTGCTCTTCAGTAGCTGCTATGGCAGAGAGGTTTTATCTACTTGACAGTTCGAACCACTGGAAAAAATCCTTCTGAAAGTCTATTATTTCTTAAATAATGATTTAGTAACCTTCCATTTCTAGGTTACTGATGATTTGATTTGTTCCGATTTTGTTGACCTTCTAAGTCAATTTTATAAAATTTCTATTTTCACAGAAAACTGTCTATTTTCCAAGGCTAAATATTATAGGCAGGGAATTATAAATAGTTCTCTACCATCATTAATTATTCTCCTTTCTATCTGTTATAATAAATTTTTTTGTCCCTATTTTTGTTAGGGATTTTCCACTTTTCTTGATTAGATTTACCAAAGGTTTATCTATTGTATTTTTCTCATCAAGAAGTGTTTCATTTAATATAAAACCTTAATTTTTAAAATTCATTTCAGTTTATCTTTATTACTTTTCTCTCTGTTTTACTTAGGTATTTTATTTATTAGATGATTGACTGATGCTTATCTCTTTCAACTTGAGTTGGATTATTTATTTTCATATTTAGTTTTAATAATAAAAATTAAGATTATGTATTCTGCCTTCAGTGGAATTATTCATTCATTTCATAATTTTATTGAATGTCTACTGAGGATCAGTGCACAGAGCAAACATAAATCCCTGACTTCATAGAGCTCATACTGACAGAGGAAAGTGAAAAAGATAAAGTTATTTATGTAGTATATGAGAAAGTGATACATTTTTGGGAAAAAAATAAATGAGAAAGAGTTGATAAGTAATCCTAAATGGGGTTACGCTTGGGTGGCTGGGTTGTTAAGCGTCTGCCTTTGGCTTAGGTCATGATCCCCGGGGTCCTGGAATCAAGCCCCACATCAGGCTCCCTGCTCAGCAAGGAGCCTGCTTCTCCCTCTACATCCCCTACTCTCCATTCATGCTCTCGCTCTCTTTCACTCTGCTTGTGCTTTCTCTCTTTCTGACAAATCAATCAATCTTTAAAAAAATCCTAAGGGGGTGTGTATAGAATTTGCAATTAAGTTATTATATCTTGAGAATTCTTAATTTAACACCTTATTTTTGTCCAACTAGTATATATTTGCATTTTTAAAAAATATTTTATTTATTTATTTGACAGAGATCACAAGTAGGCAGAGAGGCAGGCAGAGAGAGAGAGGGAGGCAGGCTCCCCGCTGAGCAGAGAGCCCAATGCAGGGCTCAATCCCAGGACCCTGGGACTGTGACCTGAGCCAAAGGCAGAGGCTTTAACCCACTGAGTCATCCAGGCACCCCTATATTTGCATTATTTCCTTCTTTGCCAGTACTTATTAAAAGCACCTTAAATTCTATAACTGACTTTAAAACTCTTGTCACTTACTTCCAGTTTTGTTGAATTGTTGGTTAGAGGACGTGGCTTAGACAGGCTCTGTGTTGATATATTTATTGATGTGTTTTGTGACCATGTAAGTTAGCACTTGGCCAAACAGGCAGTACCAGAAGACCTGGTGAGGGGCTTGCATGAGTAAGGGGCCAATTCTTGTCCTAGAAGAGTCCACAGTAAGAAGTCCAGGACTACCATGAAGAAACAGGGTTGTTTCCCTTTTCCTGATCTGCTGATATGCAGAGATGGGGCTGCATCTCGGGCATTCAGTGTATATCGTAGGCAGGAAGAAGGAGGAAGGCCAAGAGGCAGTACTAGCTGGTCCTTGCTGATGTGTCTTTGGTCAGAACTAAAGCCCATGGGTACCCCCAGCCACAAAAGGGCCTACAGATAGAGAATGGAAAACTGAAAATGTACCTCTTTTGTAGAGAATCAAGTTTAGAATGATACTGGGTAGGCCAACATAGTGAATTTCTTACAGTATCACTTTTATAAATATACCCAAGACATAGGAATTACATAGTTTTTATAGGGTTCTTTTCCCCCTAAATTTCAAATTCCTTATGTCATTGTTATTTTTTGTATACTTGATCTGTCAAAGGCTAAAAATGGTCTGGGGTGCCTAGGTGGCTCATTGGGTTAAGCCTCTGCCTTCGGCTCGGGTCATGATCTCGGGGTCCTGGGATGGAGCCCCACATCAGGCTCTCTGCTCAGCAGGGAGCCTGCTTCCTCCTCCCTCTCTCTCTCTCTCTGCCTGCCTTTCTGCCTACTTGTGATCTCGGTCTGTCAAATAGATAAAATCTTTTAAAAAAAAAATGGTCTAGGGACGCCTAGGTGGCTCAGTTGGTTAAGCAGCTGCCTTCGGCTCAGGTCATGATCCCAGCGTCCTGGGATCAAGTCCCACATCGGGCTCCTTGCTTGGCAGGGAGCCTGCTTCTCCCTCTGCCTCTGCCTGCCACTCTCTCTGCCTGTGCTCATTCTCTCTCTCTCTCTCTCTAACAAATAAATAAATAAAATCTTTTAAAAAAAATGGTCTATAAAGTCTTCTAGAATACACATGTTTTTGTTTCTGCTTTGATTTTTAACAATCATACTTTCTATATTTTAAAGCTATTACATTTAGTGCTTAACGTTCATTGATATGCTTTTGGTATGGACTAATGCCTTTTATGCTTTTTTTTAGATTTTATTTATTTATTTTTGCAAGAGAGAGATGTAAAGATAGATAGCGAGCATGAGCAGGGAGAGAGGCAGAGTGAGAAGCAGACTCCCCGCTGAGCAGGGAGCCCGAGGCAGTACTCAATCCCAGGACCCTGGGATCATGACCTGAGCCGAAGGCAGACACTTAACTGACTGAGCCACTCAGGCTCCCCTAGACTGTTTCTTTTTGACTTGGATTCTATTTTATACAACTTATCCTGCTTCCTCTATTTTAGTTTAATTTACACTTGACTGGAAAACCTTGGCCCATTCTTGTTTTTTAACCTTTGCCATTTTGTTTTAGGGCATCTCTTCTGTGTCTCAGATTCTTCCTTATTTATCCACTCATTCATCACAAATATTTGCTGAATTCCTGTGGTGTGCCAGGCAATCCATGAGGCTGGAGATATGACAGGAAGGAGACAAAACAAAGGATATAATTGTGACACTATTACATATATTGAACAAGTATGACCCATGGAACGTAATCATTGGGCAACTTTAATTTACTGGTACTCCTTCAAATTTATTCATGAGGCTAGTTCTTTCTCTTGCCGATTTACTTTTCTTTTCTCTAGGTTCCAACATAATTGAATCCAAAAACCAGCTTAGAAGATGGGTAGGAGCAATAACAGTGTCAGAAAAGAGAAAATCTACCCAAGTAATTTAATACATTAATTGAGAAAGTAAAATTACATAAACACCTTAGCAGATAATAATAAAAATATGTGATAAAGTTTAAGATTCATTTGTTATAACAAAAAGTCCTGTCAGATTATAAATATAAGGAATCTTCTTAAATCCAATGAAGGATGTATACCAAAAGCCTACTAGTAATGGCAAAAAATTTGAAACAATCCAAATGTTCATCAGCAGAGGAATTCATAAGGAATAGGATTTATTCATACAGCAGGACATTATGAAGCATTTATCAGTAAAGATAGATTTGAAAAGATGAGTTAAAAAAAGCAGTATGTTGTTTATGTGTACATTATTGAGGGAGAGAGGGAGTTAAATTGGAGAGCAAAGGGCTTTACAGTTATCTGTCATGTTTTAGTTCTTTGAAAAAGGACTTACAAATACAGCAAAATGTTAATGTTTATTATATTTGGATGGCAAGGAGGGTTATCTTTATAATATCTTTAAAATATTTCATTGGAGTTTTTAAAAAAGAGAATTTTTTAAAGGTCACTAACATCAAGAGTAGGCATTCTCTCAGGAAAAAGCGAAAATCCCAATTTTTAGTAGCTTCTCATGGCCTAAATAACACAGTTGAACCTCCTTATAGAGGGAGGTTAAGACTTATACATCTTACAAACATATAAGACTCTCATGGACATATCTGCTGCTTTCCCAGCCTTAGATCCCATGAGTGACTTCCTTGTTGTCTCTGGTGGAGGTTCCTTGCCAGAAAAGGATAAAATAAAAATAAATATTAATGGAGATTCTACTATCCCAATGAAAGATACTGCGAGGGACAGGCCCTTACCTAGGCTAGAGGTACCAAGAACTCCAGCATTCTCCCTACCTTGAGTTCCTTTGTCCCTTTAGAGAACTTCAAGAGTCCACCTGAACCCAATATTCCTTGTAAATTTCCCTTTATAATTTAGACAAACTCTGATTCAATCTTTCATTCCTTTTGTCAACCAACAAATATTTATAAAGTTGGGCATTGTGCTAGACACTGGACATACCAAAGAAAACACATAGATGACCACAAAGAAAACCAAAGACAAATGACTAAATGTAACATAATTACATATATAAGATATATATACACATAAATATATACATATATAATAGAATTAGATATAAAAATATACACACATATAAACATATACTTATATATAATATATATATGCACACATATATAATATATATGCATGCATATGTATATATGTATAACATATACACGCAATGGAATATTATTGAGCCACGAGAAAGAAGGAAACCCTGTCCCTTGCAGCAATATGGAAGGACCTTGGGGACATTATGCTATGTGAGATAAGTGAGAGGAAAACAAATAATCTGTAATAATCTGTCACTTATATGTAGAATCTAAAAAAGCCAAATTCATAGAAACAGAGAATAGAACAATGGAAATAGGGTTGGGGAGTTCAGGGGGAAATGAGAAGATGTTGGTCAAAGGGTACAGACTTAGAGTTATAAGAGGGTGGTGATTTTAGTCAACAGTACTGTGCTATACACTTGCTAGTTGGTAGGAGAACAGATCTGCAGTGTTTTAATGGCAAGAAAGAAATGATAATTATATCAGGTGATGGAAATGTTTACTAACCTTACCTTGGTAATCCTTCCACAACATATAAGTGTATTAAATAAACACACTATATGCCTTAAACTTACACAATATAACCTGTCAATTACATCTCAATAAAGCAGGAAGAAAACAAATAACCAAATAGGTACACAGCTATCTGAAATAATTATTCATTATTACGGGTGTTAGGGAACAACCTGGGATGTTGCACTCGGAAGTTACACAGGTGATTAGGTAATGACTTTCTGAGCTGGTGATATTGGAGTAGAGGTTTACAGCATCAGAAGGTGGTCGTGTGAAGGTCTAGGATGGAAGTTCTGGGCAGAGAGGAGTACAAATGTCTTCAGTTTTTAGGAGCCTGTTACAGGGCCAGCACGGTGGGAGGACAGTCTCCTATATGAGACAGGAGGGTAGCAGAGGCAGAGAAATCCTGTAGGGCCGAGGAGACCACAGCAAAAAGTTTGGATGTTATTCCAGGAGAAGCGGGAAGCCATGGAGGTTTTAAGCAGAGGAATGACAACTGATGTGTTTTTTAAAGATCACTCTGTTTTAGTTAGCCTGGACTGCTATAACAAAGTACTATAGACGTAACCAACAGGAATTTATTTGTCACAGTTCTGGAAGCTGGAAAGTGCAAGAGATCAAAGTGCCAGCCGATCTGGTGTCTGGTGAGGGCCCACTTCCTGGTTTTGAGATGGTCAGCTTCTCATCATGTCTTCACATGGCAGAGAACAGAATGACGAGGCTCAGGGTCCCTTTATAAGGAAACTAATCCCATTCATGAGGGCTCTGCCCTCATGACCTAATTACTTCCCGATGGCACCCCCTCCTAATAACATCACATTGGGGGTTAGAATTTCAGTATATCAGTGGGGGTAGGAGTGGACACAAACATGCAATACATAACACCATCTGTCTCTTCTCAATATATTTCATGGTGGGTTGGGTGGGCCCTCCGATAACCTTAGCTATAAGTGGGGACTTGCCCTATGTGGGGTAGGCCGGCAATTTTCTAGCGTCAGTAGAATAATGTGGATAAGTCCATCTAGTGCTGGATTTCAATATGAGAGGGGCGCCTGGGTGGCTCAGTTGGTTAAGCGGCTGCCTTCGGCTCAGATCATGATCCCAGCATCCTGGGATCGAGTCCCACATCAGGCTCCTTGCTCAGTAGGGAGCCTGCTTCTCCCTTTGCCTCTGCCTGCCACTCTGTCCGCCTGTGCTCACTCTCTCTGACAAATAAATAAATAAAATCTTTTAAAAAAATTTAAAAACGGGGGGTGGGGGCTAGGACTGTCACTTCAGAAAAACTCTCTCCACAGGGAAAGAAATGCTGGGAATGAGAAGTGCTTTTCCTTGTACCATTTTCTCTCTCTTTCTTTTTTAAAGATTTTATTTATTTATTTGTCAGAGAGAGAGAGAGAGAGAGAGAGATCAAGAGAGCGCACACAAGCAGGGGGAGCAGCAGGCTCCATGCTGAGTAAAGAGCTTGATGCAGGATTGGATCCTAGGACACCAATATCATGACCTGAGCCAAAGGCAGACGCTTAACTGACTGAGCCATCCAGGTGTCTCTGTATCGTTCTCCATTTGAAGGCTGCTCCCTACACTTCCCTTAGTCCCTCTCTAACCCTCTTGCTTGCTCTTATAGCTTGTCTTCCTCTTGGGAGAGATTAAACAGGTTCTGCTTTTCCCGTCATTCCCAGATGCTTTCATCTCATACCCAGTTGAGTCTCTACTGAACCTATAATTTGTAATCTTGTGTATTTTCCATATCTGCTGTGGACTTGAAGACTTGTGCAGTGAATACAAGGGAAGGCAGAGGAGAGAGTGTTTGCAAATAATGGCTACAAGTAAACTCTTCAAAAGTCACTTCATTATACTGTCTGTTCCTTACAGGCTGCCTTGTGAAGTTATTAGCCCCTCTGTGTCATAGAGGCATAAACTGAGTTTTTGAAAGGGTAAATGGCTGTCCTTAGTCCTGTAATTCAAAAGTGGGAGAACCAGAATTCTAAGTTAAGTTTTCTTACCTTTCGGTCCTGTGCTCTTTCGTTTTAACACAATGGCTTGTTTAAAAATCTTTCCCTTTTTCAACGTTTCTTGGTTCCCTAGCCTCTTTCTCTTTAGCCTGCAGATGAGAGAAGAGAATGCAAGAGAAGCTCTGGAGAACAGACGACAGAATGGCTTTTTACATATGTTCAAGAGAATTTGTATAAAAATACTTTAATAGTTCAGTGCATACACATTCCTTGCTTAACAGGTGCTATTATCTTCCCAATACCTAGTCCCTGATAACCCACACTCAACTGATCACCTCTTTAACTCCCACTTGTCACATGTGGGCAAGTGGGTTGAAGCAAAAAACAGCATTCCATTTCCTAAACGTTCTCTTTTAACTGGGAAATCTCCCCGGGAATGCAGACATCATTTCCATCATGCCCTGGTGGAATAAATGGTGACTAGTGCTTTTCCCAGCTGGAGGTCTCCCTGGCAACTTCTGCTCCATTTTCTCATTCTCTTCGCCCTCACCTGGATCTACTTCCTTCAACTCCCAGCTCAGTCTTGCCCATTCCCAGAATTATCTTTTCTTTTTTTGTTTGTTTTTGTCAGAGAGAGCGGGAGGGAGCACAGGCAGACAGAGTGGCAGGCAGAGGCAGAGGGAGAAGCAGGCTCCCCGCCGAGCAAGGAGCCCGATGTGGGACTCGATCCCAGGATGCTGGGATCATGACCTGAGCCAAAGGCAGCTGCTTAACCAACTGAGCCACCCAGGCATCCCCAGAATTATCTTTTCAAACTATCGACTAATCTTTAAGAAAAGAAGGTATTATAGAAAACATTTCACACATCCACAAAATAGAATAGCACAATAAATCCCAATGTACCCATCACCCAGAATCAAGAATTATCAAAATTATACAACACTGGGTGCCTGGGTGGCTCAGTTGGTTGGGCAACTGCCTTCGGCTTGGGTCATGATCCTAGAGTCTCAGGATCGAGTCCCACATTGGGCTCCCTCTCAGCAGGGAGTCAGCTTCTACCTCTGACCCTCTCCCTTCTCATGCTCTCTCTCTCACTCTTTCTCTCAAATAAATAAATAAAATCTTAAAAAAAACCAAAATTACACAGTACTGCCATATGTATTGTTTTTTTCTTTGCTGAAATATGTTAAGATCTACCCCCAGCTTCGTATCACTTCACCCCTGCATATTTCAATATGGACCGACGGCAAGCTGTTCAATGTTGCCAATGCTCTTCTAAGAAGTATAGATTTTAGTCTCTAGGTTTGTTACTTACCAAATTATTTCATAGACATCCCACAATTTGGTGTTTGGATTTCTAGCTCAAATAAATAAAATATAAATGAAATAAATCAATAGATTGTGTTTACCTCAAATTTCTGGAAGAAAAACGTCAACATAATTTCAAAAATGGGTCAAAGAGTTAATGGATTCTTTCAGTAATGGATCAATTGGATGGAGAGGCAGGGAAATCCAGCTGGGATGGCTGCTTCTCTAACTGACTGTTGCAGAGCTGAAGGTTCTGACCTCTCTCTTCCCTAGCCAGCCACTAGAAAGACTGCCCATGGGAGCCCTGCTCCCTCCTGCACTGTTTCCACCCAGCTGTGTAGCAACAGGCTGTGTGCCACAATGAAACCGTTCTTTAAGACCAGCTAGAGTCTCACCTGCTCCAGGAAGGCTTTCCTAATTATGGCTTCCAGTTGGCTCTCTTCAGCACACAATTCAGCAATTACAGTTTCACGCATAGATCTTGTCTTCTCTGGTAGACTGCAAGGACATCAAGGGTAAGAAGTGTATTTAGTCTTCTACTGTGTGGCTTATGGTGCCAAAGAATGAAGGCACAGCAGGTGCTCAATAAATATTTATAATGCAGCTTTCATTTGGGCTGATGTCATTAGTGTCACTTTTTCCTCTCAGAATCAAGTTATAAGGGAAAGAAAAAAACCCAGCAGAGCCATTTCTGTCTAAGAATGCGGATAAAAGACAGGTTGGTTTGGCTTTCATCCATCCACTAGTTCAACCTGCTCTACAAGTCCTCTTAAATCCTGCCCCTTCTGTCTTTGCTTGAACAACCTACAATGCTTTTTTTCTTTTTCTTTCCTTGTGCATATGACTAGGGCAATTGTCTGTGGTTGGCACGTATTGTGGTATGACCACATGTTGAAAAATCATGAAACCCTACATTAAGAAGTTGGTCCCCTAACCGAACCTTTACCCAAAGCAACAGGCTCAGTCTTGTCACAGCGCTATGGTGCCACCAAGTGGACAGTTTTTGAACAACCCAATTTATAAACCATTTGTGGCCAGTTGGTTTATGGAATGGCAGATTTCACATTCTGCATTTTCTACCTAGGATGTTTGATGAATTCTAACAACTGCTTCCCTTATGCTTCTTGAAATATTATTCTCTTTAACTCCTACTTTTGATTTAAGAAAACTCCCAAGCAAAGCATTTATGAAGTACAGTAACATGGGGGCTTACTTTTCATCTTCCTAACTCTCGAGAGAAAACAAGTTTCTCATTACCTCTGAGCAAACTTTTAAAATATTAATCCTCTTTCCTAGGGCAGTGTATTTAAAAAGGAAGAGAGCTTGCCTCTGCAGTACAATATATATGTCACCTATGTCTAGTCTTGATGTGTAGTTTCTCAGGAGTCAATCTTGTATCTTACTAAGTCAGAACACCAAGCAAATGGTGCTGGAACAATTGGACAGCCAGATACAAAAAAATGAACCTCAACTCTTAGCTGACAGCATAAACAAACACTAACTGGAAATGGATGCAATTATCATAAATCCCCCAAGTCTCAGCTGAATGGCCAGTTTAAGGATCTCCTTGGAGAAACAAAACAGCTCTATTCTCTCCTACTTGCCTGAGGCTAAACATACTTCACCTGCATTTTTCTCAGCAGAGGCTGCATATGATGAATTTCCTTTCTTTAAAAAAAGTATTTGCTTAACTTAATGTTTAATTTTTCTAAAAGTATATCTTAGCTCTATGTAACTTAGGGCAGTGTATACTTGTGTTCTATATGAAAGAATTGGAATTTTTTTTTTAAATTTATAGGTCATTAAGAAACTCATAAGATGTAGACAAGTCCACTGGACGACCAGCCAGGAGATGGAAGGTCTGTTACAAACAACCAGTGTGGCCTCGGACAGGACAAGATTCGTTCTTTCTGGGTTTCCACAATTGTCAGGTGGTTAGTGTTTTTCCCTCTTTGAATTGTATTCCTATATTTTCTTTAATCAGTCTGTTTATAATATTAATAAGGACTTTGGGTAGGATCTCTTAGTTTCCTTCCTTGTGCCTTGTTTGATGTTTTTTGCCATTGTGTTTACTTGCAAATTAGTTTCCTTGCAATATGAGTTCTTCATTTAAAAGCTATTACTCTTAAGATCTCAGATTAATTTTGATGACTGCTTTTGGAAAATTTCTCAGAGCTATAAGTTTCTTTCAAATTTGCTAAATGTACGTTACACGTGTATTTCTCATTTTTGCCAAATTTTAAGTGAGTTTAAGCACCATATGCCCTAAATATGCCATCTAAAAACCCCTCTACCATTTTCCATAAAAGAAAAGGAAATTAACCCTAGTTTTACTGCGCTTTGGGCATCATGCCAGGGGATTGCACAGGATCCTACAGTAATTTTACTGTAGCAAAATACATCAAAAGGCATAAAAATACAGTGGGGAAGCCTTGGATTTCAGCCTGAACCTCTCATCCTCCAAGCACTTGATTGCAGGGGAAAATCACTTAATGTGTCTGAGCCTATGTTTCCTTATATGCAAATGGTAATAACCTATTCTGCTGAATGCATTTGGTTGAAGCTTCAAGTGAAATAAGATTCAAGGTAACATGCTGAAAACTTGGAAGAGCAACTCTGATGGGAACCCATCATTTAATAGAAAGAACCTAAAGAGCTTGGAAAGGTAGAAGAATCAAGGATGATTTAGAACCAGAAGCAAAATCTGATGGTGCCTTCTGGTGAGGCAGTCATAACCAGCAGCTCTTCCTGGTCCCCCTCTCCCCCTTTTGGGAATGATGGGAACAGATACGGTCTTCTGTCCACCATCCCTTTCACCCAGATAACAGGAAGGGAGAGTAAGTTGGATGTCACAGTCCAAGGATCAGTAGAAAAACAAGGGGGGAGAAATAGGGCAGGAGAGGAGGACCATGGGATTGACACTACATTATCACCCATGGCAAGTCAGACACCCGTGTGTACACGATCTCTTTACATGCAGGGATGGCTTCTGGGTTCCCAGTGGCAGGAATATCTTCAATGGATGAATGTAAAATGATAGTCATTGAAAAAGTGAAACAACTGAAGAATGAGAAATGTTCTATTTTTCTTTAAGAGAAAGACTATATTTTAAAATTGTCAGCATAGAAGACAAAGAAAGGTTATAGAAATGTTCCAGATTAAAGGAGGCTAAAGGGATAGGATCAATATATGTGATCTCTGCTGATCTACACTGCATCCCCTACTAGGGGAGACAAAACAATGCCATAAAACATTATTGGTCAATAGACAGAATTGGAATATGGATGGCAAATGAGGGAAAAGTACTATGTCAATGCTAAGTTTACTAGAATTGAAAACTGTACTATGGTTCTGTAGCAAATACCCCTATTTAGGAGTGGTGGGCCATGATGCATGTAACTTATCTCTAAATGATTCAGGAAAAAATATATTAAGAGAGAGATAGAGTGAAAGACAAAGTGAACAGGTGGGGTAAAATGATATAAGTAGATAATCTGGACAAAAGGTAAATAGGTATTCCTTGTGCTATTTTTTAAAATTTTATTTTAAGTAATCTCTGCACCCAACGTGGGACTTGAGTTTACAACCCTGAGATAGAGTTGGACGCCTGTCCGACTGAGCCAGCCAGGGACCTCTACGCTATTCTTATTTCTGCAAGTTTTCCATAAACTCAAATTTATTTCCAAATAGCAAAATTTTCAAGAAGTGAAACAAATATTTTAATGAGGTCCTTGATTCATTAAACATTCTCATCATTATTTTTAGTTATTAAATAAATAACACTTAATACCTGCATGCCTCTGAACCATTTACAAAGTCCTTCCACATATTTTGTTTCACTTAATCCTCATGAAGAAGCCCCATTTTATAGAGAAGAGAACTGAGAATCAGAGACTTCTCATAGGACCTTGGCTAAATTGTCTTTGTATTTTCACTGCCTTGTCCAGTGAGTGAAAGAAGGAAGACACACAGGGATGATGAAGGGACCTACCCCCAAACCACAAACCTAGAGGCACACAGGTCGGACTAAGACTCAGAGCTCAGCAACTTTTACTTCTCTGAAGCTACCAAATGGCATAAAACACACTTAAATCTCAGAACAGGACTAACCATTATTTAATTACTGTTTCACGATCACAAGTCACACAATCTTACAATGCTTTAGGCTAACTTTTATGTATGCCATTTATCATCCTGTAGCTAAGGGAAATAGCAATCAAAAAATGTTAATCCGATGCTGGGAGAGTAAGACTCCCCTGTAGTAAACTCCAATATATTGCTTTTACCAGTGACACCATGTAACCTAATAAGATAAAGTTATTTTATATAGACATTTTTCTTAGACCTAAGGACAAAAAAGATGTTACCAAGATATCTATACTGCTTATGTGAGTGGTAAGCATTACCCTTGGTATGAAATTTTGTGTACTATTACTTTGAACACTTCTTTTTTTTTATTTTCAGCTTCCTCCCCCCACCCCACCCCAGCTTCATTTTCAGCATTTAAAGTGAAAATCCTAGATCACTAGAGGAATTTGCCCTCACAAGTGAAGAGGAGATATGGTACCAGCAGCAGAAGTGGTTTTCTCCACCTGGCTAGTAATCTTCAGTGCCAAGTAATTTTTGACATTCGCTGCACGTGGTTTCCTTTTAAATTTCAAGAAGTTATACTAATTAAAAGCGATAGCAACACATATATGAGGAAAAAAAAAAAACAACTCACAACAACCCAGAAGTGCCAAGAATGAGAATGAAATCCTAGACTGCTGTGCTGGGGAGGATGACATGGTCTAAGTACAGGTATCTGGGTGATGAAGAAAATCCGGTGTCGGGGGCAGCCGTGGGGATAGGTGTTGACCAGACTGACTTTCCTGAGTGGGTCTTCAGTCAGCCTGTATTGATCTGTCTTTTACTCTGTGAGTCATGAGTCTAATTCTGGATACTCATGTGTAGGCATGCGTTATAGCTGGGAGGTGACAAATGTGTCATCTGGGGAGGACAGCTGGCCATTTGACAAAGTGTGAAGGTGATTAGGCTGATTGTTGCCTGTTAATCAACCTTTAGTGAGCAGCTCTTTGGGACAAATGGACGTGGCTTATGACTCCGCAATCTGTACTGAGCTCTCCATCCCTCTTCTCATGTGATGTATTGCCTTGTTCGTCAGTAAACTAAAAACTAGATGCAGGTTGATTCTTTTTTTTTTTTTTTTTTGAGTAATTTTTTACTATGATGTATTAGAACTTCATTAATAAGGAAGACTTACAAGGAGGCTATCATTTTTTTTTGACTTGTGACATTTTAATTTAAGCTTTTTTTATTTAAACATATAATGTAACCCCAGCACCCTCTCCCAACCCCTCTCCCCCCCCACCCCCCTCAGTTTGTTTTATGACATTAAGTGTCTCTTTTGGTTTGTCTCCCTCCCGATCCCATCTTGTTTCATTTTTTCTTTTCCTACCACCTTAACCCCCACCCCCGTTGCATCTCCACTTCCTCATATCAGGGAGATCATGTGATAGTTGTCTTTCTCCAGTTGACTTATTTCGCTAAGCATAATACGCTCTAGTTCCATCCATGTCGTCGCAAATGGTAAGATTTCATTTCTTTTGATGGTGATGCAGGTCGATTCTTAATGCTGGCCGAATGAATGTGTTTTCAACGGTCATTCTCATATAGATTCTCATTTGCATAATTTATAGCGAGAGGATCTTCTCTGAGTTATTCACCCTCATGAGTACTTAGCTTGGTAGATTAGAACCTCATATTAAGATGAGCAAACTTACAGGTTTCATTTTAAGAAGAGCAGATTTACTCCTCAATGCTTCAGGATGTTTTTATTGAGCAACTACTGTATGTCATGGATTGATGATTCAAAGGTGAATAAGGCTGACTATTTTTATAATTGGGGAGATAGGTAATTAAACAGATGATCACCAAAAAATGATAGGCACTAAGAATGGGGTAAGCACAAGGTTCTATGGGACAATTTTTTAAAAATATTTTATTTATTTATTTGACAGAGAGAGAGAGAGCACAAGCAGGGGGAGTGGCAGACAGAGGGAAAGGGAGAAGCAGGCTCCCTGCAGAGCAGGGAGCTGAATACAGGACTCCATCCCAGGACCCTCGGATCATGACCTGAGCCAAAGGCAGACCGACTTAACCGACTGAACCCCCAAGGTGCCCCTCTATGGGGCAATTGTTGACAGGCACCTAACCTACTCTATGACAGTCACTTGATCTCTTTGCTCATCAGGGAAGGTTTTGGGGAAGAAGATGGCTAAGCTGAGCACTGAAGGACACATAAAGGTTTAATGAGGGGAAGGGAACAGAGGGAAGACAGGAATTCTCGGGGCTAAAACAGACAAAGGTCAGGAGAGGGAGAGTAGGGTATACTTTGGGGACTGCAATAAGTTGACAGAGCTGCACCTAAGATGGGGCCAGATCATGAAGGTTCTCAAATGCCATTCCAAGAAGCTTGGATTTTAAACTGATGGTTTTAAAACAACACTGAAGGGTTTTAAGGAGGCATACAATGATCAAGTGTATAGAGAATGGATTGGCATGTGGTGAGCCTGGAGGCAAAGATGCGGGGCCATAGCTAGAATCACCAACATCCTACAGCTGTTTGCTGTGGCTGGAGAGGTTGTTAGGAAAGAAGTGGGGGAGGAAGAATTTGGAACCCATCTGTGCTCTCTGCCCTTTTAAGGAGTGTTAAATAAGTCATCTTTATTTTTAAAGAATTACACACTCATAGTAGTGTAGTCTAATAATGTCATTTGATAGAAGGGAAAAGCAACATTACTTACACGGAAATGCTGATACCAACACAGAGGACTTAATAAGTGGATGAAACAAGGTAGGAAATTATCAGCTGTGAAATTTCACCAATAATCGCAATTTTATCATCTCATGTTTATTTTATTTGAATTCTAATGGAGTATCTGCAAATAAATATATACATTGATCAGACTTAAAAATTATTCCTTTATTAATTCTTAGTTTTAGAATTGAGAAGATGATATTCTGTTCATTTTCCCACACTTGCTACTTGAGACAGGGGCCACCATACAGTAAGTGCTTAATAGGTGGTTGAAAGTCAAGAATTAAACACACATGGACTAAAATAGATTTTCTAAGACCTCTGATGATTTTCATGAAAATTCAAGGAAATTTCCTTAACACCAAACAAATATAAGTTGGAAGTCAAATAAACAAATCCCATATTCATTTTGGATAAATGTAGCTTCAGATGTGTTTAATACAATTTGCAAAAAAAGGCAATGGGAATTGTGTGGGTGAAACAATGAGGAATTTGGTCTTTTGTAATTTTGAGCTGTTTAAAATGAGAAGGGTTGAGTAGTTTAAAAATGGATGGGAGGAGCTGGGGCTTAATGGCAACCCACAATTTTCTCCTCATGGTTGTGACGACAGAAAGAACATTTTCTAGTTTCCCACAATGCCCCCAAATTTGTTTCTAGATCAAGGACCATGAGACCCTTTGAATGTAAGAGTTAGAAAAGCCTTACATGGATATATACACTTTGCTTTCAATTGTGTCCAAATTTTAATACACAAGTTTAGAATATAAATCAATATAAATAAACTAATAATTATATCCTATAATAAAATATTATCATAATATAAATAAGTTAATAATTATAAATTATAATTATATGAACCTTTTGGTTTTAAGAAAAATCATCTTGTATAGTTTTTAAATGTTAGTATTTCACTTTTTCTGGTCCCTTAAATAATGCTTGTATAACATGAAACCTTTATTTTTGCAATAAAAGCCTAAGTTTGCAGCAAGTGGAGTATAAATTACACAGCTATACTCATACAAAAGTGCAGTCATGATAATACATTATGTCAACAACATTCTTTATTAAACGCATGCTAATATTTTCTTTAGCTTTAATTCTTTGTATGTTAGTAGTGTAGACAAGGAAGAATATTTTCATGAAGAGTATTTTTATGGGACTCCTTATTAAATGTTGAATAGAGATCGATCACTACCAAGGAGGTCTGTACTGCACCCTGCTCCAAAACCTTTGCCTTTGAGTCCATTTTTCTGCAAAGCCTTTTGTTGTCACTATTGCTGTTACAAGATTGGATTTTCAGTTTTACATTTAAGTTTCACGCAACTAAGGAGCTCTTTCCCATTTCTTCCTTGTGGCCCATACCATGCTTTAGTTTCTTTAACGACCATTCTAAGTAGGGAACCTGGAGCACAGAGTTTCAGTGGAGATGCTGGGGCTCCTGGTGGTGGCAGCACTGCCTTTGCTCTCTGTGGCTAGTCTTGGAAATGAAAGTGTTCACTACCAAACAGCACACTTGGGGGGATCTTTGAGTACAGAATGATCGGAATCAATTAGATGAACAAACTTGAAACCATCATAGATATCCAGTAAAACAACCTCATTTTAGGAAAACCAAATATATTAAGTTCACAAAAACACATTGATAGAGGGATGGTATGGTTTACATTACAAAAAACCTGCAAAAATTCTTCAAGTAGTGAGCTTTCCTACGGAATATAAATTTTGAAATCAACATTTACAAATTTTACAATTGTAAAACTTTACAATTTTTACTCTGGCACACCAGAGTAAAATATCCCGGTTTTCACACGAGAGTAGGATGTTTTGCATTTGGTAGGTTTTTGTGCTTTGCAGAGGAGCTGGGTCTCCTCTGATTTGCATATTCCACCAGCTGTGGGCAAACCACCCCCCCCCACACAGAACCCGCATAGCCTGGTAGAGAGCCCGAGACCTCTAACCCAGCACCAGTTCCACCCACCCCATTCCTACAAAGGCATTTGTTTGTTTGTTTGTTGTGTGTGGTTTGTTTTGATTTTTTTTTAGTGGAGGTATATGTCTATTGCAGGTAACATAATTTGTTTGGACACTGTATTAAAATCCTGCTGGCGTTTAGTGGACAGTATTGAGACACACCTTTTAAACTCTTAAATGATGGGCATTTTGGGGGTGCTGGGGTGGCTCAGTTAGTTAAGCATCAGCCTTTGGCTTAGGTCATGATCCCAGAGTCCTGGGATGGAGTGCCACATCAGGCTCCTTGATCAGTGGGGAGCCTGCTTCTCCCTCTCCCACTCCTCCTGCTTGGGCTCTCTCTCTGTCAAATAAATAAAATCTTTTTTTAAAAAATGATGGACATTTTGTATTACATTTTAAAATAAACTCCCTTCTATTTCAGAATGTTTCAAGCAAACCTATTATACCCACATATGGCAAACTTAGGGTAGATGCACATTTTCTTACTATTTAATATTTTTTTAAAGTTCTTATTGAATTTCAGTTAGTTAACATACAGTGTAATATTAGTACAATATAGAGATTCACACCTCCATACATGACCTGCTACTCATTACAAGTGGACTCAAATCCCCATCACCTAGTTCACCCCCCCCACCTCCCCTGTAGCAACCATCAGTTTGTTCTACGCTTGAGAGTCTATTTCTTGGTTTCACTCTCTCTTTTTCCAAGTTAACGAATATTTGACTGATACTTCATCCTACATTCTGGGGTAATAATTTGATATTATTTCCCTCTGCACTGAAAATTATTTGCTCATCAATTTATGCTGTACACATTCCTTTTTCCGAGGAAATATCATAAACATGACTCTAACCCAATAATTTAAAGAAATACGCATTGCACACAAGCAGAATGAGTAGAAAATTTATGCTTGACATCCCCACTTTGATTCCATGTGAGGGGCAGAATCTAATTTTGTTCTGCCCAGAACAAAAAGAGGGTGGAGACATGCAAAACTGTGAGCCCTAAGGTGATAGGTAGCCCACAGCAGTCTGTTACACTGACAAATTTTTTAAAACTCGATTTAAATTTCTTTTTTTTTTTTTTTTTTTTTTTTTTTAAAGATTTTATTTATTTATTTGTTAGAGCGAGCGAGCACAGGCAGACAGAGAGGCAGGCAGAGGCAGAGGGAGAAGCAGGCTCCCTGCCGAGCAAGGAGCCCAATGTGGGACTCGATCCCAGGACGCTGGGATCATGACCTGAGCCGAAGGCAGCTGCTTAACCAACTGAGCCACCCAGGCGTCCCTTAAAACTCGATTTAACCGGCACTTTGCACATAGCTGGTGCTCAATAGTACTGATGGGTCAGTTAACTGACTTTGGTTAGTTCTTAATTTGCCTGGTTTAGACCTTGCTGGTTTTCCTATTTGCTGCCCACTAGGTCCATCTATTAACAACTAGTTCCCAGCTTTAGGCTAGGCTCTTCGCTTGACACCGACCTTCCTGCTGTTGTTTTATTTTCTGAAATGTTTTGGAAAGGGCTTTATTTTTGAGCAGCAGAAATGGCAAACTGTGGCCAGACTTCCCTTGAAGAAATGTGGTTGTTCTGGGAATAGGGGAGCTATCAGTCTTGTCAGTGGAGGAGGGCAGGGCAGCCCTCCATTTCTTAGAGAGGATTTACTTCATTTGTCACCTGGTGGCTGGGCAGAAGGGATGAGCTCCACGGCAAGTGGTAAGTAACTTACCTCTTACTTGGCCCCACCGTCCTGCCCTTTGGCCCCTTACTGCTGTCTGTTGGTCAGTCTGTTCACCTATCTAGGCTTCTTCTAGCCTCCAACATTCTCACCCTGGCTGCTCTGAGGTCATATCTCCCTTTCCAAATCCATTCCCCTTTCCATGTCCCACCACCCTACAGCAAACTTCTATGAATAGAGATTCTGCTAGCTGGTTGTTAAAGGAGTAGCAATTAAACCAATTCATACCAATATATGCTATAATTTGTATAAGAATATTTACATTTTGGAAGAACATGTGTTTAAACCAAAAAAGTGAAGCAATAATGACCAATTTTGTATCAGTAAGGACACGTTTGAACCAGAATCTTCCAGGTACTTATGGAGTGGAAGTTCATTCTCATTCTATCTCAGTCTCTTGAAGGATGAGAAGCAATGTATTGGGATAAAAGCTAATGATTTGCTTATAAACTGGTGTCATGCTTGGTCAAGTTCTGTTTGCCTCTGACAGCCTTTTAAATAGTTAAGCTGCTATGCAGTTTAGTTAGGAGAATCTCAGAAAATTAGTTTATCACTTTCCTTCTCTGATATGAATGAAGGAGGTGATTAATGTTGTGGAATTTGTGCCAGAGAGAAAGGCAAGGCAGTTTCTGTCTCTTGCCAGCTGCGTGGCCTTGGGCTAGGAACATGACCTTTCTAAGCCACAGCTTTCCTGTTAAGCTCATATAGTTGATGCGTGTGATTTCTGTATAGGGAAAATCATTAATATTCCCAAATACGTAACATTTGAAGCAATTTGGGTCAGAGTCCCACTGATGTTATTATTGTTGGTTTTAACTGGTCAAAATAATTCTGAAGTTAATACATGGAAGAAAAAGTGTGTCAGTATTGTCAAGAAAGTTTTGAAAGAAAACAAACAATGAAGGGGAACTTGCCATACCGGATATTAAACTTTCCAGCATGGCTGCTACAATCAAAATAATATGAATATTAGCTCAGGAATGAACAAACTGATCAATGAAAGAGAACAGAGAGCACAGAAACCGATTCAAGTTTTCTTTAAATATGAATTTTGTATATGGTGATGCTTATATTTCAAATTAGTGAGAAAAGCAACAATTACCTTATATAGAGCATTAATGAAATATTCACCTGGAATAAAGGAAGGAAGGAAGGAAGGAAGGAAGGAAGGAAGGAAGGAAGGAAGGAAGGAAGGAAGGAAGGAAGAAAAAGAGATTTGTAACTTGAGTAAATACAAAGAGAATATTAGGATATAATAAGATTATGAATCTTGAGGGTAGGGAAGGGACATTCATATGTTAGACAGAAAAATCCACAAATTGGGAGTGCCTGGGTGGCTCTGTCCACTGAGCGTCTGCCTTCAGTTCAGGTATGATCCCAAGGTCCCAGGATTGAGCCCCATGTCAGGCTCCCTGCTCGGTGGGCAGTCTGTTTCTCCCTCCCCCAGCTGGTGCATTCACTCTCTCTCCCTCTCTCTCTCACAAATAAAATCTTTAAAAAAGAAAAATCCACAAAAAAATTTAAAAATGGATTGACTTGACTACATAGAAACCTAACATTTCTGAATGTCAAAGGCACCATTAAAAAGTTGAGGGACAGGGTGCCTGGGTGGCTCAGTGGGTTAAAACCTCTGCCTTTGGCTCAGGTCATGATCCCAGGGTCCTAGGATAGGGCCCCACATCAGGCTCTCTGCTCAGCAGGGAGCCTACTTCCCAACTCCCCCTCCACCGTCCCCCCTGCCTGCCTCTCTGCCAACTTGTGATCTCTATCAAATAAATAAATAAAATCTTTAAAAAAAAGTTAAGGGACAAATGATTGACTGGGAAAGAATATTTGCAACAAATATGACAAGGCATTAATTTCCTTTATAGACAATGACTTGTGAATAAACAAGACAAGAAATATAACAGAAAAATGAGTACACAAGATGATCTAGCAATTAATTATCTAATGAGGGATACAAATAGCCAGTAAACATTTTAAAAAGATGCTATACTACAGTGTTGGTCAGGGATATGTATACTAAAAAAATAGAGAGTTTTCATGTATCAGAGAGACAAGAATTTTTAAAAAAATGGATCAAATTGACTTTGGCAAAAGTGTGGAGAAAACATACCTCTTAGGCACTATTGGCGAATGTGTAAATTGTTAACAACATTTTTGAAAGTCACCTGGTAATATGAAATTTAAATGTGTGTATCTTTGACCTAGAAATGCCACTTCTAGGAATCTAACTTACATAAATAAAAGTGCTAGTTTTAAGGAAAAGGCTGAGTGAAATTGCATATTGCTGCATTTAAGGATTGAACTCTCCCAAGCCCTGGAATGTACCCTGAATATCCACCAATAAGACTGATTATTATTTACCTTTACTATAGAATATTATTCAAATATTTACATAGGTCTACACTCATTGAAAAAGAAAAATATCCATGATACATTGTGAAGTGAAAAAAGAAAGCTAAATAATAGGTATAATACATTTTATTTTTTTATAAAAAGACTATATACTTGGTTGCGTGTCTAACTATAGGACTATGTAACACCTGGGGTGTGTAGGGGGGCGGTCATAGACAGACTTATGGAAGGATACATTCCAAAATGTTGGAAGCTGAAGAATGGGACTAGATTGGAGGAGGAGATTTTTATATTATATATAATTTTATTATATATAATATATAATTAATTATTATATAATCATTATTATATATATTATATAATATGATATATAAAATATGATTATATAATTATATGATATAATATATAAATATATAAAATTATATAATAATATATGTTATATTATATTATATATAATCTTTATATCTCTTTATTGCTTGAATTATTGCACGAAGCCTTCATTACTCTTACAAATTGCATTATGTGCCCCCTCAAATTCATATGTTGAAGTCCTAACTGCCCAGTACCTCCGAATGTGACCTTATTTGAAATTAGCTGTAGGTGTAATTAGCTAAGCTAAAATGAGATCATACTGGAGTAGTTGTCCTTATGACTGGTGTCCTTATAAAAAGGGGAAATATATATATATATTACTCTTAAGTAAATAAAATCATGATTTTATTTACTTGAGAGACAGTGGGAAGGAGCTGCAGGGAGGGGCAGAGTGAGACAGAGAAGCAGACTCCCCGCTTAGTAGGGAGCTTGATGTGGGACTTGATTCCAGGACCTAGAGATCATGACCTGAACCAAAGACAGACACTTAACTAATTGAGCCACCCATGTGCTCCTATAAAGGGGAAACTTAGACACAGAATCAGAGAAGACGATAGGAAGACACAAAATGATGGCTATCTACAGCTGAGGGGAGAGGCCTGAAGTAGCCACTGCCTTCCCTCACAGCCCCTGGAAGGAGCCCACCTTGCGGTCAACACCTTGCTCTTGGAGTCCCAGCCTCCAGAACTGTGAGACAACAAATTTCTGTTGTTTAAGCCTCCTGATTTGCAGTCTTTTGTGTTGGCAGCCCTAGCAAACAAATACAATCACTCTTGAAATTAAAAACCAATAAAATATTTTTGAAAAGGTAAAGAATAAAAAGAACTGCATTTTGTAAGTTTATTCATTCAAGAAACATTTACCAAATATCTATAATGTGCCAGGTAGTTTATAGTAACTATTTTTCTTAATTTTCCAGAAATGCAAGAGGATAAGAATTAGTGCCTGCATTTTACAGACATTCTGTAGCTTTTCCATTATCACACAGTGAATAAATTTGGGGGTAGGAATCAGTACCGGCTTTTCTGTGGCAAATTCCATTGCTGAGTGCTTGATCTCCTCATTGTCCATTTCCAATCTTTAGTGAGCATTCAGGAAAATATTCCCATCTCCATTTCTAGAATGTTAACATAAGACACAGAATAATGATGCCAGAATGACACTGCCCATAAAGTATGGTACCAAAGTGGAATGATTTTATAGAATCTCCTTTTATTGTGTTGTATTGAAGGGTAAGACAGTGAACAATGGTTATAGCCTTTTCTTGGTTGTTCTCAACATTTCATGTTCATTTTTATCTTGCCAGTTGCCTAAGCTAGAGAGTTAAAAAATAGGAAGATGGAAGAAAGAAATATTTCAGAAGTCATACGACTTAATCATAGATAGGCGATTTGGCTCAGAGACATATTTCAGACTTTCATCAGGGAGAAGTCGAACTGAAAATACCCATGACCTTGTGATACAGATGTTATATTTTCCAAATCCTTTAGTGCAGGGCAGAAGGTTTCTTTGTTGCTCAACTTGCAAAGGGCACTCTGATGACCTCTTCTATTAATTCTAGCCATGGCAATTATGCATTTGTATGCTTATTATTTTATGTGACCATTTATGGATAAATGCTTATTCATCCAGCTCAATGCACACTTTCTATCACCTCTCGGGTCAGTTTGTTGTACCTTCTTTGCAGCTGTAACACATTTTTACATACAGAATATATAAGGTATTCTTAACAATATGTATTCTCTTGTATTATTTATGTGGGAGAATCTTTTTCTAAATTGTAAATTGCTTAGGGTTTGAGACCACTCAAACTCAATGTTCATTAGGATCTCAAAACCAGGCATACCAGTGACCAAGAGAGCAGAGAGGATTAGAAATGCAGGGTGGGCAAGCGGTAGGGTGGCAGAAAAGCACGTTCCCCATCTAGACCGGGGACGATCTCATCATTCATCTTTCCCACAGGTACTACACCTCCAGTTGGCATGATCACAACTCCAGTTTACAGACAATTCCCTTTTCCAAATACCTGCTCCTCTTTGCTTCCTCACTTCCTTCACTCCCTGGCAGAATACAAGTAGTAGTAATAGTACCAGTACCGTTAGTAGCACTGGGAATAGCTAACACTTACATGGCATTAATTGTGACAGGCACTTTTCTAAGGCTTTGCATACACTAAATGTCTTAGATAGGTACTATTATTAGCCCCATTAAATAGATGATAAAATTAAAGTGCAAAGAGATTCATTTCCTCCAAGTCAGATAGCTCATAAGTGGTATAGCCATAATCCAACCCAGACAATCTGGTTTCAGAATCTATGCTCTAAACCACTATGCCTTCATACCCAGGGAACTCACACCTGTAATTGATATTGTGGTAGAGAAAGGGAATTGATAAAAGATTATCTAATCTATCTGGGAACGCCTGGGTGGCTCAGTTGGTTAAGCAGCTGCCTTCGGCTTAGGTCATGATCCCAGCGTCCTGGGATCGAGTCCCGCATCGGGCTCTCTGCTCGGCGGGGAGCCTGCTTCTCCCCTCCCCTCTCTGCCTGCCTCTCTGCCTACTTGTGTGATCACTGTCTATCAAATAAATAAATAAAATCTTTAAAAAAAAAGATTATCTATCTGTATTTAACTCTTTAAAATTAAAATATAAATGTCTCATTTAAGTGATCAAACTTCAATGTAGGGTCCAGGCTTTTTCTTTGAGAAGAAGTCTGCTGATTGAAATTCCTCCACATCGATCTTGGATTATTTTTGTTCTTTTTGCATGGTTCTATAATTTCTAGTTTTCATTTCATTGAAGAGAGAAGTTGAAATGTACTCGCAAAGTAATGAGTGCAAAATCCATCAAGATGTCTACCATTGTCTTCCAGTTATTTTTAGGTGTCTGACCTCCACAATGCAAAAACATCTTCAATTTACATTTCATATTTTCATTTTTTCAGTTTAGGGAGGCCTTCCAAAGCATTTGTTCTCATAGACCCAGAATTCTCTTTGTTTTCACACTGAAACCAAATTAATTCACATAATATTTAGTTTGAGTAATGACACTAGTTAATACAACTGGCATAGACCCTGGGGAATCAACACCTCTGATTTGAAAAGCACACAAGTCATGAGCGAGAGGGGAGGTCTGGGGCACCCCAGAGGGCAGGTTCTCTAGTCAGGAATCGGGAGCCATGGTTTCAAGGCAGTAGGTGTAGAGAGGGGTCAGGAGGGTTGGGTAACCTGGTGTCAGATGAAGGTGACAGAGCAAGTGCTAATGTGTTCTGTGTCCTTGGAGCCCTCGGCTATCCCCTCCACTGCCAGCCTTCTCTAGTCGTGTCTCCACCTGACACAGAGAGAACTGCCTCCTCTTCAGTGATCCTATAGTATGCTATGTTTCTAGTGCATACGTATCATTCTTAAATGTGGCTGTGTTTTTAAAAATTTTTTATTGTGATAAAATACACATAGCCTAAATTTACCATTTTTACCGGTACAGTTCAGTGGCATTAATTACAATCACATTGTTAGACAACCATCACCGCCATCCATCTCCAAAACTATGTACCCATTAAACAATAACTCTCCATTGTCCCTTTCCCTAGTCCCTGGCAATCACTGTTTTTCTTCTGTGCCTATGATTTTAAATATAATAGGTACCTCATATAAGTGGAATCACACGGTGTTAGTTTGTGTGCATTGCCTTAGTTCATTTAGCATAATGTCCTCAAGGGTCATCCATGATGTAGCATGTGCCAGAATTTCCTTCCTTTTTGAGGCTGAATGATATTCCATTGTACATATATATCACATTTTGTTTATCTATCCATCTCTCCAGGGACATTTGGTTACTTCCAAGTTTTAGCTATTGTGTGTAATGCTGCAGTGAACAGGGGTGTCCAATGGTCTCTTCAAGACCCTGCTTTCAATTCTTTTGGGTATTAAATGTGTGTGTATGTGGGTGGGTGGGTGGGTGGGTATGTGTGCGTTTTAGTAGGTAGCTCTTCCTCACTGGAATGTGAACTAAATTTCACATTTTTAGTGGATAGCACACTTCCTGGCACATAGTAATTTAATAAAGGCTCGTTAACAAAACATACTCTTTGACAGATACCTGGAGGTTTTATCTAAGGAAGGTCTAGAGCCATGATTACTAACCAAATGCAATTTGTACCTGGAGAATTACTCATACCTGAAGTAGAGTTAATTTGAGAACTCTTGTCCTGAAACACTGAGAATCTATAACTAAGATCTCCTTTCCTTCTTTCTCCCTTTTCCCCAGGTAATTGTATATAGAATCATACAGCATGTCTTCTCCCTAAAACTATGAGGCCTACCTCATTTTTCTAACTGTAGACTCCTATATATAAATTCTAGGTGGCAGATTTTTCCAAGGAAAGCGCAAATCACTATTCATTCTTGACGTCTATTTATAAAAGAGTCTAAGTCTTTAGAATGAAACATGAAATCTCCTATTTTCACTTAGCGTTTGATGCAGACGTTTTGGATAGCTCCCGAATGTTTACATCAGCTAACTGATCATCATTACTGCCATGAGAAGATTCAATTTCTAACAGCTTAGAAGACTGTGTGGAAATTCTGTGGGGAGAGCATACATTTTAAAGCTTAAACTAAAGAAAAGAGAAAGAAAGAAGAAAAAGAAAAAAGGAATGCTTTGAAGCCATTGACACAGGCACACCAGAAACAATTTCATGAAGAAATGTTTCAAAAGAAAAAAAGGAACCAAACTCTGATGAGGTTGCTTGCTGTCAGGGACTGTTTCAGCTAAACTGCTGACCCAGTGAAGTCTATGTTATTAGTGAAGTGTTATTAATAACCCTTTTAGTGGGATGAGTTCTACATTTTTTTCCTTCACTGCTATTACAAAGAAACTGCATATTTTTGGCTTCAGTCATGATATATTAACTTTATTTTTACAATGATTTCCTTTATGTACTTTTTATTGGTATAATCTAGGACTGATGGTTTGAGAGAATGGAAAAAAAAAACCAAAAAAATAAAAAAGAAGGAAAGAAAGAAAAGAAAAAGCTCAGGAAATACGCCAGTCTTCTCTTTATGAGAATAGTTATTTGGGGGGGCACCTGGGTGGCTCAGTCAGTTAAGCCTCTGCCTTTGGCTCAGGTCATGATCCCAGGGTCTTGGATCAAGTCCTGCATCGGGCTCCCTGCTGGGCAAGGAGCCTGCATCTCCCTCTGCTTCGTCCCCTGTTCGTGCTCTTTTTTTTTCTCTCTCTCTCTCAAATAAATAAAATCTTTTTAAAAAAGAATATTTATTTTTTATTTGCATTTAGATTTCATTTGTCTTGCCAGTGGCTCTTCGACTGAGTTTTATTGGGCAGGACACTACCCTTATCTTTCTCACTTTACATTTTGTTACTTAGTAAATGATAGGATCATGTAGACATGTTTGTAAGGGGGAGGGTCTGATTTTGGTAATGTGTTTATGACCTCATTCAAGGACACAAGCTAAGGGGGCCACAGAGGGTGAGAAAGGACTCAGAGGATGCCCTCATGTTCTCACTGCAGAAAACTGAAGGGGAACGAATGTCTGCAAGCCACCTTCATTTCTCAACTCCCGAACTAAACTTCTAGCAGAAGAGTCCCTTAGTTTCCATCGTAAACATAGAAATCTTGAAAACAGTAGTATCTTATGGTATTTGTCAGAAGTATACCTGAGCACAAGCAACTTGGGTAACTCTCCTGCATTCCTTGTGTCACCTTCATTCTAGCTGATGCACCTGTTCCCAGTCCCCTGAACATACACATGCATTGCCCAGCAGTGACCTAGAGAGGAAAGAGGGAGGGAGTATTTATTTACAGAGCTTACATTTGAGTTGGGGACATAAACAATAAAAAAATTAATGCACAGCAGATGTCAGGTAGGAATACGTGCTCTGAAGAAAATGAAATCCGGAAGAGGGACTAGAGGATTATAAGGGTGTGCTCGTGTGTGTGTGTGTTTGTGCGTGTGCATTTATGTGTGTTGGGAGTAGCTAATTAGG
>RCUC01170091.1:0-32617 GCA_003697995.1 Taxidea taxus jeffersonii
TATAATAAATCACAATTATATATATGTATAGTGTGTGTGTGTGTGTGTGCAGCTCCAATATGGTGTATTTAAAATTAAATTATTAACACTTTTGAAATGATTTTCAATTGGGCTTTGAATAGCTATATTTAGAAGAAGAAGTTCCTGCACTGGCATTTTCTGTATATTAATACAATTCAAATCATCAAATCTTCTTTATTTCATATGTACCTCATGTTGCTGAGGACAGCAGTATCTTATTTAAGTCCTATACATTTCAATAAAGCAATAATCATAGCATAAAACATTAAGCACAACATTTATACCACTACACTGGTCAAGATTTATCACAGAGACAACTGTTTTGAACACCCTTCTGCTAGGGCAAAAAGAAGGAAGGTCAGTGATTTATGTGAATGGACAGATGGGTCATAATGTATTCCTTCAAAGTGATCTAATTTGGTCTCTGACAGGCTAAAAAGAAGTGGCTCAGGGCAGAGTGTCCTTCACTGACACAAATGCGGCCTCTGGTGGAGGAACTTCTCTATGTACTTAGCCCCAGGGGCTGGGCAAGTATTGAGGTCCGCCTCTTAAGGTATCGGGATCACAGAGCCTAGGAATTAGAAAGACCAGGAGCAACACCTTGACTCACCTCAGGGAGTCTCTAGGACACCTAGAGTGGAGGAGCTCAACTTAATATGGCCAGCATGGCTGAGAAAGCGATCAGGTCTCTGCTGCTCTGGCAGCATCTTGTGAAGTCTTGGAACTTGAGGTCCACAGACGGTGCTCCTTCTAAGACAATTTGGTGATGTTGTGACAGGTGTCCAAAGTGAGGGTGTTAGATCATATTCGAGCTCAAATGGTTTTGCCACTCCATGGGGTGCTGCTCCCTGAAGGAGGATTTCACATTCTCTGTTCATATCAGGAGTGGTCATATATATGACTCGCTTTGTGGATGAAGTGGGGAAAGGAGATTTAAGAATGAGCTTGAGTTTTATCATGCTTCATTTTCCTCTGCCACAGTCTTAATGCTCCCGGAGAGGTTTGCTCTTTATTTTCATCCTGGAGTGAAGCTGGTGTTGGGCAGAGCTGAGGGCCAAACAACAATGGACAAAGACTATGAATGAGAAATAGACCTTTGTTGCTTTGTTGCCTTGTTGTTTTGTTGCTTTGTTGCCACTGAGACTTTGGGGTCACTTGTTACCACAGCATAACCTAGCACATCTGACTGATATGAGGAAATCGTATCTCTCACTGTTCCTATTCACCCAGCCTCTGGGAGGAACAGCTGTTATTGTGGCCAAACAGTAGGCTTGTAGGACTCACCAATCACGTACGGTGGTAACACAATGAAGGCTGCTGGGGGTCAAACCGAGAATGCCAGCTTAATGGGGAATTAGCCACGGGCAACGTTTTCTTGCTGAGAAACCATTTCAACTTGAAACCGGCCCGAGCAAGGATGTGCGGGTTGTTTCAGAGGCTGTGACTGGCTCAGGGTGGTTGTTTTGGGCTTCCTGGAGGGTGCACGGGAAGGTGGCCAACCAGGGCACTGTTACAGAAGGACTGTGCCCAAGACATGGAAACGACTGGCCTGTTTGGACTGTGAGTACTGTCACAAGGTAACAGTGACATCTGGGATTGGTACTCCCGAAGAAGGGGCAGTGGAAGCAGCAGGAGATGGAAGCATTAATAACTGTCAAGAACAGGGCAGACAGGCTAACTTAATGGGTGAGCTCAGTCCACTCGGGGCCTGATAAGTCCTGTCACTCTCCCTTTCTACAGTCACTCCTCCTGGGAGACGAATAAATCATATCCAATGACCTAATAAAATAATAAGGCTTGCCTGAGCTTTGACAACAGAAAATAATAGAGGACCTCAAATTCAGAGGGAGAGAAATAGGAGGCATTTTAAAATTGCTTTCTCACCGGAATACAGGAAGGCTAGAGCTGAACAAAGTTATGTTCTGTCCACTAGTTGTCAGTTTCCTGAAAATACCCACAAAACTATGACACTTTATAGAGCTATACCACAGAGTCAGGTTAAGTTGGTGGTGTTTTTCTGTGGGACGTTTTCTCTGTTAGGTAACTCAACAGTATCTTTCTGGCATAAAGTTCATTTACTGAAGGTTGATCTTGAGAATTTTTATTGATTTTAATTAGGCGGAGTGGGCTTTCAAGCAAGGCAGATCTGAGTTTGAATCTCAGCCCTGCTCTCTAGACCTCTGGCCTTGGCAAAGTACTCAATTTCTCTGAGTCACTTTCTCTCACTGTGTTGTTGTGGGAAATTAAATGAAACTACAATGTATTTAGGTATTTGGCACAGAGCCTGATCCTTAAGAGCTCAATCCTTGTTAGCTGGGAGAGGATTTCTGCTGCCGGTGCAGGTTAGTCCTGGTATGACTAAAAGGTGCATTTGGTAATCATTATAATTAAAAGAATAGGTGACTACTGAGTTTACCATTTACTCTATTAGGTCAACCACATGGTGAACCCAGCCCAATACTTTGCTGTAAATATCTGTTAAATTTCCACATGGCTGATAGCTGGGTATAATGTTTCAGTGACACTTTTTTTATTCATTAAGAGCTGATAGTTTGTATCATTAGTTAATACTGTTGAATTCAGTAAGTATTTGAGTCACTATTGCACAAAAGCACTGTGATAATTTCTCCAAGGCCATCCTTGTTCCCTGCTTTCCTGTCTTCTCCCCATTTAACAAAAAGGGTTGCTATTTCTGTTCTACCTGTGTTTTCAATTCTGTCTTTTCCAGACCCTTAGGAAACTTACTCTGTCAATTATTTCTTCCCTTGTTTATTGTCAGTCCCCTCCACTCTGCTGTTTCCTTCTCTGCTGGGACAGAAAAGCAAAGAATAAAAACCACGGGAACAGCACACACAGGGAAGGATCCTTTATCAGGAAGCTCAGATGCTCCAGCTCAGGGCCAGCTGATACAAAGAGCATGAAGGGGCATGGTGTTTGGGGTAATGATCAGGATAATTAATTATATCTGGTGAATCTGGACACCTTTTCGCTCCCTATATCAAACAGCTGGTAGCAACCTAGCTAATTAGACTTGTGACAACCTTTCTTAAATAGAGTGTATGAAATTCTTGGTGCTAGTCTAGCCTGACCTGTGGATCTGGAGAAAGGGTCAGGAGTCATCTGGAACTCTCTAACAAGTAGGGGCAGGAAAGAGGGAAGGGAAAAAGAGACTTTGACATATTCTTTTAGCATAAATCCTAACAGAGGTTAGTAGCAGATGTTCTGCCGTCGGTAACTCTCAGTCAGATGCCAGAACCAAAAAGGACAGGGACCTCCCAATTCCAGTGGACCAGCCATCAGTACACCCTGTCACGCTGGAAATTGGACCCCTCTTCCAATCAGAGGATGCAGAGAGTTCCAACATTTGGATGTGATTTTTTTTTATTTTATTATTTTTAAAGATTTTATTTTTAGGGGCACCTGGGTGGCTCAGTGGGTTAGGGCCTCTGCCTTCGGCTCGGGTCATGATCTCAGGGTCCTAGGATCAAGCCCCGCATCAGGCTCTCTGCTCAGCGGGGAGCCTGCTTTCTCCTCCCTCCCTCTCTCTCTCTCTCTGCCTGCCTCTCTGCCTACTTGTGATCTCTGTCTGTCAAATAAATAAATAAAATCTTAAAGATTTTATTTTTAATTAATCTCTCCACCCTACTTGGGGCTCAAACTTACAACCCTGAGATCAAGAGTCGCATGTTCTTCTGACTGAGCCAGACAGGTGCCCTGGATATGATTTTTTAATTTTTTTTTTTTTAAACAGACCCAGTATTGTCAATCTCTTTTCAAACAAGGGAAGAAAATGATCAAGTAATGGCAAACTGCTCTACCATTGTACTATTTGCTTTGTCTTATTAAATATTCTGATTATCTTATGTTCCATGCATTTCAGTCCTAAAGTGACAGATCCGGGCTATCTGAGCTAAGATGTACACCACACAAGCCATTTAAAGTCATAAAAATAGTTTTTAAAATTCATAAAATAAATTCCATCCTTTTTAAAGATAGTTTTGACTCCTCTAGATCCTTTTGATTTCCATATACATCTTCAAATCAGCCTACCAATGGCTCTGCTTACTCTTTAATATAACACTTTTGACCCACCCATCCATTTTGTTGACTTAAGTTATAACATAAAAGGCAAAATGCAAATATACCAAATGTAAACAGCATTCAAATAATGCAAATATGTGAATAATGTGAAAAAAATGCGAATTTTCCACAAGTAGCACACAGGCAGAAGTTGTCACAACTTTAATCTGGAGGCAAATGGGCTCCTTACCAGCTGCTTGGTGTAGGGGAGAAAAAAGAGGTCTAACTTGTCCAGCACATTTGAATATAGTCCTTTAATTAATGGCAATATGCAAATATGCAAATCATGTGAAAATAAATTAACTGAGAAGAACTTCATGCTCTTGACTTAGTATTTCTGAGATGAAATGACATGCCTTTTCAGTTAGTTCATAGATAATCTTTGAAAAAACAAGGGATGGGATTTTTTTTTTTTTAAGATTTTATTTACTTATTTATTTGACAGACAGAGATCACAAGTAGGCAGAGAGGCAGGCAGAGAGAGAGGGAGAAGCAGGCTCCCTGCCGAGCAGTGAGCCTGATGTGGGCCTCGATCCCAAGACCCTGGGATCATGACCTGAGCGGAAGGCAGAGGCTTAACCCACTGAGCCACCCAGGCGCCCCAAGGGATGGGATTTCTATGAAAATCATTACTAATCTAATATTTCAAGTTGTGGAAATGCATTACCTTTTTCTTTAAAATTATCAAACTACTGGCAGACTATTTGTTGCCCCCCTGGAGACCTCCGGTTATCAATACAGCACACTGGAAGAAACCCCCAAAACCAAGGAGGCAGTGGAATTCCAGACAAGGTGGAATTTAAGGTTGAGAGAGGCCATAGGCAAGAACGATGATGTACCATTTTCACTTCACCAGAGGGAATAAAATGGAATAAAGAAAACACTATTATTTCATCAGTGTTTTCTCATGTCCTAAAAATGTTCTCATAACCTCCCCTTTAATTGGCTGTTTAATATTCTGTTGTGTGGTTGGACCAGCAAACTGAATTCAGCAGTGGAGGAAAAGAGTTCTCCGCAGGACAATTCAGCAGCGACTTACTACTAGGATTTTTATTAAGACTATAAATCAGATTAATAGGCTCAGGAAGAAAATACCACCAATGGATAGTGAAAAGCCACTTGATAAACTTCATCCCCAATTTCACGTTTTGCTGTGCTCTTCAGTAGCTGCTATGGCAGAGAGGTTTTATCTACTTGACAGTTCGAACCACTGGAAAAAATCCTTCTGAAAGTCTATTATTTCTTAAATAATGATTTAGTAACCTTCCATTTCTAGGTTACTGATGATTTGATTTGTTCCGATTTTGTTGACCTTCTAAGTCAATTTTATAAAATTTCTATTTTCACAGAAAACTGTCTATTTTCCAAGGCTAAATATTATAGGCAGGGAATTATAAATAGTTCTCTACCATCATTAATTATTCTCCTTTCTATCTGTTATAATAAATTTTTTTGTCCCTATTTTTGTTAGGGATTTTCCACTTTTCTTGATTAGATTTACCAAAGGTTTATCTATTGTATTTTTCTCATCAAGAAGTGTTTCATTTAATATAAAACCTTAATTTTTAAAATTCATTTCAGTTTATCTTTATTACTTTTCTCTCTGTTTTACTTAGGTATTTTATTTATTAGATGATTGACTGATGCTTATCTCTTTCAACTTGAGTTGGATTATTTATTTTCATATTTAGTTTTAATAATAAAAATTAAGATTATGTATTCTGCCTTCAGTGGAATTATTCATTCATTTCATAATTTTATTGAATGTCTACTGAGGATCAGTGCACAGAGCAAACATAAATCCCTGACTTCATAGAGCTCATACTGACAGAGGAAAGTGAAAAAGATAAAGTTATTTATGTAGTATATGAGAAAGTGATACATTTTTGGGAAAAAAATAAATGAGAAAGAGTTGATAAGTAATCCTAAATGGGGTTACGCTTGGGTGGCTCGGTTGTTAAGCGTCTGCCTTTGGCTTAGGTCATGATCCCCGGGGTCCTGGAATCAAGCCCCACATCAGGCTCCCTGCTCAGCAAGGAGCCTGCTTCTCCCTCTACATCCCCTACTCTCCATTCATGCTCTCGCTCTCTTTCACTCTGCTTGTGCTTTCTCTCTTTCTGACAAATCAATCAATCTTTAAAAAAATCCTAAGGGGGTGTGTATAGAATTTGCAATTAAGTTATTATATCTTGAGAATTCTTAATTTAACACCTTATTTTTGTCCAACTAGTATATATTTGCATTTTTAAAAAATATTTTATTTATTTATTTGACAGAGATCACAAGTAGGCAGAGAGGCAGGCAGAGAGAGAGAGGGAGGCAGGCTCCCCGCTGAGCAGAGAGCCCAATGCAGGGCTCAATCCCAGGACCCTGGGACTGTGACCTGAGCCAAAGGCAGAGGCTTTAACCCACTGAGTCACCCAGGTACCCCTATATTTGCATTATTTCCTTCTTTGCCAGTACTTATTAAAAGCACCTTAAATTCTATAACTGACTTTAAAACTCTTGTCACTTACTTCCAGTTTTGTTGAATTGTTGGTTAGAGGACGTGGCTTAGACAGGCTCTGTGTTGATATATTTATTGATGTGTTTTGTGACCATGTAAGTTAGCACTTGGCCAAACAGGCAGTACCAGAAGACCTGGTGAGGGGCTTGCATGAGTAAGGGGCCAATTCTTGTCCTAGAAGAGTCCACAGTAAGAAGTCCAGGACTACCATGAAGAAACAGGGTTGTTTCCCTTTTCCTGATCTGCTGATATGCAGAGATGGGGCTGCATCTCGGGCATTCAGTGTATATCGTAGGCAGGAAGAAGGAGGAAGGCCAAGAGGCAGTACTAGCTGGTCCTTGCTGATGTGTCTTTGGTCAGAACTAAAGCCCATGGGTACCCCCAGCTACAAAAGGGCCTACAGATAGAGAATGGAAAACTGAAAATGTACCTCTTTTGTAGAGAATCAAGTTTAGAATGATACTGGGTAGGCCAACATAGTGAATTTCTTACAGTATCACTTTTATAAATATACCCAAGACATAGGAATTACATAGTTTTTATAGGGTTCTTTTCCCCCTAAATTTCAAATTCCTTATGTCATTGTTATTTTTTGTATACTTGATCTGTCAAAGGCTAAAAATGGTCTGGGGTGCCTAGGTGGCTCATTGGGTTAAGCCTCTGCCTTCGGCTCAGGTCATGATCTCGGGGTCCTGGGATGGAGCCCCACATCAGGCTCTCTGCTCAGCAGGGAGCCTGCTTCCTCCTCCCTCTCTCTCTCTCTCTGCCTGCCTTTCTGCCTACTTGTGATCTCGGTCTGTCAAATAGATAAAATCTTTTAAAAAAAAAATGGTCTAGGGACGCCTAGGTGGCTCAGTTGGTTAAGCAGCTGCCTTCGGCTCAGGTCATGATCCCAGCGTCCTGGGATCAAGTCCCACATCGGGCTCCTTACTTGGCAGGGAGCCTGCTTCTCCCTCTGCCTCTGCCTGCCACTCTCTCTGCCTGTGCTCATTCTCTCTCTCTCTCTCTCTAACAAATAAATAAATAAAATCTTTAAAAAAAAATGGTCTATAAAGTCTTCTAGAATACACATGTTTTTGTTTCTGCTTTGATTTTTAACAATCATACTTTCTATATTTTAAAGCTATTACATTTAGTGCTTAACGTTCATTGATATGCTTTTGGTATGGACTAATGCCTTTTATGCTTTTTTTTAGATTTTATTTATTTATTTTTGCAAGAGAGAGATGTAAAGATAGATAGCGAGCATGAGCAGGGAGAGAGGCAGAGTGAGAAGCAGACTCCCCGCTGAGCAGGGAGCCCGAGGCAGTACTCAATCCCAGGACCCTGGGATCATGACCTGAGCCGAAGGCAGACACTTAACTGACTGAGCCACTCAGGCTCCCCTAGACTGTTTCTTTTTGACTTGGATTCTATTTTATACAACTTATCCTGCTTCCTCTATTTTATTTTAATTTACACTTGACTGGAAAACCTTGGCCCATTCTTGTTTTTTAACCTTTGCCATTTTGTTTTAGGGCATCTCTTCTGTGTCTCAGATTCTTCCTTATTTATCCACTCATTCATCACAAATATTTGCTGAATTCCTGTGGTGTGCCAGGCAATCCATGAGGCTGGAGATATGACAGGAAGGAGACAAAACAAAGGATATAATTGTGACACTATTACATATATTGAACAAGTATGACCCATGGAACGTAATCATTGGGCAACTTTAATTTACTGGTACTCCTTCAAATTTATTCATGAGGCTAGTTCTTTCTCTTGCCGATTTACTTTTCTTTTCTCTAGGTTCCAACATAATTGAATCCAAAAACCAGCTTAGAAGATGGGTAGGAGCAATAACAGTGTCAGAAAAGAGAAAATCTACCCAAGTAATTTAATACATTAATTGAGAAAGTAAAATTACATAAACACCTTAGCAGATAATAATAAAAATATGTGATAAAGTTTAAGATTCATTTGTTATAACAAAAAGTCCTGTCAGATTATAAATATAAGGAATCTTCTTAAATCCAATGAAGGATGTATACCAAAAGCCTACTAGTAATGGCAAAAAATTTGAAACAATCCAAATGTTCATCAGCAGAGGAATTCATAAGGAATAGGATTTATTCATACAGCAGGACATTATGAAGCATTTATCAGTAAAGATAGATTTGAAAAGATGAGTTAAAAAAAGCAGTATGTTGTTTATGTGTACATTATTGAGGGAGAGAGGGAGTTAAATTGGAGAGCAAAGGGCTTTACAGTTATCTGTCATGTTTTAGTTCTTTGAAAAAGGACTTACAAATACAGCAAAATGTTAATGTTTATTATATTTGGATGGCAAGGAGGGTTATCTTTATAATATCTTTAAAATATTTCATTGGAGTTTTTAAAAAAGAGAATTTTTTAAAGGTCACTAACATCAAGAGTAGGCATTCTCTCAGGAAAAAGCGAAAATCCCAATTTTTAGTAGCTTCTCATGGCCTAAATAACACAGTTGAACCTCCTTATAGAGGGAGGTTAAGACTTATACATCTTACAAACATATAAGACTCTCATGGACATATCTGCTGCTTTCCCAGCCTTAGATCCCATGAGTGACTTCCTTGTTGTCTCTGGTGGAGGTTCCTTGCCAGAAAAGGATAAAATAAAAATAAATATTAATGGAGATTCTACTATCCCAATGAAAGATACTGCGAGGGACAGGCCCTTACCTAGGCTAGAGGTACCAAGAACTCCAGCATTCTCCCTACCTTGAGTTCCTTTGTCCCTTTAGAGAACTTCAAGAGTCCACCTGAACCCAATATTCCTTGTAAATTTCCCTTTATAATTTAGACAAACTCTGATTCAATAATCTTTCATTCCTTTTGTCAACCAACAAATATTTATAAAGTTGGGCATTGTGCTAGACACTGGACATACCAAAGAAAACACATAGATGACCACAAAGAAAACCAAAGACAAATGACTAAATGTAATATAATTACATATATAAGATATATATACACATAAATATATACATATATAATAGAATTAGATATAAAAATATACACACATATAAACATATACTTATATATAATATATATATGCACACATATATAATATATATGCATGCATATGTATATATGTATAACATATACACGCAATGGAATATTATTGAGCCACGAGAAAGAAGGAAACCCTGTCCCTTGCAGCAATATGGAAGGACCTTGGGGACATTATGCTATGTGAGATAAGTGAGAGGAAAACAAATAATCTGTAATAATCTGTCACTTATATGTAGAATCTAAAAAAGCCAAATTCATAGAAACAGAGAATAGAACAATGGAAATAGGGTTGGGGAGTTCAGGGGGAAATGAGAAGATGTTGGTCAAAGGGTACAGACTTAGAGTTATAAGAGGGTGGTGATTTTAGTCAACAGTACTGTGCTATACACTTGCTAGTTGGTAGGAGAACAGATCTGCAGTGTTTTAATGGCAAGAAAGAAATGATAATTATATCAGGTGATGGAAATGTTTACTAACCTTACCTTGGTAATCCTTCCACAACATATAAGTGTATTAAATAAACACACTATATGCCTTAAACTTACACAATATAACCTGTCAATTACATCTCAATAAAGCAGGAAGAAAACAAATAACCAAATAGGTACACAGCTATCTGAAATAATTATTCATTATTACGGGTGTTAGGGAACAACCTGGGATGTTGCACTCGGAAGTTACACAGGTGATTAGGTAATGACTTTCTGAGCTGGTGATATTGGAGTAGAGGTTTACAGCATCAGAAGGTGGTCGTGTGAAGGTCTAGGATGGAAGTTCTGGGCAGAGAGGAGTACAAATGTCTTCAGTTTTTAGGAGCCTGTTACAGGGCCAGCATGGTGGGAGGACAGTCTCCTATATGAGACAGGAGGGTAGCAGAGGCAGAGAAATCCTGTAGGGCCAAGGAGACCACAGCAAAAAGTTTGGATGTTATTCCAGGAGAAGCGGGATGCCATGGAGGTTTTAAGCAGAGGAATGACAACTGATGTGTTTTTTAAAGATCACTCTGTTTTAGTTAGCCTGGACTGCTATAACAAAGTACTATAGACGTAACCAACAGGAATTTATTTGTCACAGTTCTGGAAGCTGGAAAGTGCAAGAGATCAAAGTGCCAGCCGATCTGGTGTCTGGTGAGGGCCCACTTCCTGGTTTTGAGATGGTCAGCTTCTCATCATGTCTTCACATGGCAGAGAACAGAATGACGAGGCTCAGGGTCCCTTTATAAGGAAACTAATCCCATTCATGAGGGCTCTGCCCTCATGACCTAATTACTTCCCGATGGCACCCCCTCCTAATAACATCACATTGGGGGTTAGAATTTCAGTATATCAGTGGGGGTAGGAGTGGACACAAACATGCAATACATAACACCATCTGTCTCTTCTCAATATATTTCATGGTGGGTTGGGTGGGCCCTCCGATAACCTTAGCTATAAGTGGGGACTTGCCCTATGTGGGGTAGGCCAGCAATTTTCTAGCGTCAGTAGAATAATGTGGATAAGTCCATCTAGTGCTGGATTTCAATATGAGAGGGGCGCCTGGGTGGCTCAGTTGGTTAAGCGGCTGCCTTTGGCTCAGATCATGATCCCAGCATCCTGGGATCGAGTCCCACATCAGGCTCCTTGCTCAGTAGGGAGCCTGCTTCTCCCTTTGCCTCTGCCTGCCACTCTGTCCGCCTGTGCTCACTCTCTCTGACAAATAAATAAATAAAATCTTTTAAAAAAATTTAAAAACGGGGGGTGGGGGCTAGGACTGTCACTTCAGAAAAACTCTCTCCACAGGGAAAGAAATGCTGGGAATGAGAAGTGCTTTTCCTTGTACCATTTTCTCTCTCTTTCTTTTTTAAAGATTTTATTTATTTATTTGTCAGAGAGAGAGAGAGAGAGAGAGATCAAGAGAGCGCACACAAGCAGGGGGAGCAGCAGGCTCCATGCTGAGTAAAGAGCTTGATGCAGGATTGGATCCTAGGACACCAATATCATGACCTGAGCCAAAGGCAGACGCTTAACTGACTGAGCCATCCAGGTGTCTCTGTATCGTTCTCCATTTGAAGGCTGCTCCCTACACTTCCCTTAGTCCCTCTCTAACCCTCTTGCTTGCTCTTATAGCTTGTCTTCCTCTTGGGAGAGATTAAACAGGTTCTGCTTTTCCCGTCATTCCCAGATGCTTTCATCTCATACCCAGTTGAGTCTCTACTGAACCTATAATTTGTAATCTTGTGTATTTTCCATATCTGCTGTGGACTTGAAGACTTGTGCAGTGAATACAAGGGAAGGCAGAGGAGAGAGTGTTTGCAAATAATGGCTACAAGTAAACTCTTCAAAAGTCACTTCATTATACTGTCTGTTCCTTACAGGCTGCCTTGTGAAGTTATTAGCCCCTCTGTGTCATAGAGGCATAAACTGAGTTTTTGAAAGGGTAAATGGCTGTCCTTAGTCCTGTAATTCAAAAGTGGGAGAACCAGAATTCTAAGTTAAGTTTTCTTACCTTTCGGTCCTGTGCTCTTTCGTTTTAACACAATGGCTTGTTTAAAAATCTTTCCCTTTTTCAACGTTTCTTGGTTCCCTAGCCTCTTTCTCTTTAGCCTGCAGATGAGAGAAGAGAATGCAAGAGAAGCTCTGGAGACAGAATGGCTTTTTACATATGTTCAAGAGAATTTGTATAAAAATACTTTAATAGTTCAGTGCATACACATTCCTTGCTTAACAGGTGCTATTATCTTCCCAATACCTAGTCCCTGATAACCCACACTCAACTGATCACCTCTTTAACTCCCACTTGTCACATGTGGGCAAGTGGGTTGAAGCAAAAAACAGCATTCCATTTCCTAAACGTTCTCTTTTAACTGGGAAATCTCCCCGGGAATGCAGACATCATTTCCATCATGCCCTGGTGGAATAAATGGTGACTAGTGCTTTTCCCAGCTGGAGGTCTCCCTGGCAACTTCTGCTCCATTTTCTCATTCTCTTCGCCCTCACCTGGATCTACTTCCTTCAACTCCCAGCTCAGTCTTGCCCATTCCCAGAATTATCTTTTCTTTTTTTGTTTGTTTGTTTGTTTGTTTTTGTCAGAGAGAGCGGGAGGGAGCACAGGCAGACAGAGTGGCAGGCAGAGGCAGAGGGAGAAGCAGGCTCCCCGCCGAGCAAGGAGCCCGATGTGGGACTCGATCCCAGGATGCTGGGATCATGACCTGAGCCGAAGGCAGCTGCTTAACCAACTGAGCCACCCAGGCATCCCCAGAATTATCTTTTCAAACTATCGACTGATCTTTAAGAAAAGAAGGTATTATAGAAAACATTTCACACATCCACAAAATAGAATAGCACAATAAATCCCAATGTACCCATCACCCAGAATCAAGAATTATCAAAATTATACAACACTGGGTGCCTGGGTGGCTCAGTTGGTTGGGCAACTGCCTTCGGCTTGGGTCATGATCCTAGAGTCTCAGGATCGAGTCCCACATTGGGCTCCCTCTCAGCAGGGAGTCAGCTTCTACCTCTGACCCTCTCCCTTCTCATGCTCTCTCTCTCACTCTTTCTCTCAAATAAATAAATAAAATCTTAAAAAAAAACAAAATTACACAGTACTGCCATATGTATTGTTTTTTTCTTTGCTGAAATATGTTAAGATCTACCCCCAGCTTCGTATCACTTCACCCCTGCATATTTCAATATGGACCGACGGCAAGCTGTTCAATGTTGCCAATGCTCTTCTAAGAAGTATAGATTTTAGTCTCTAGGTTTGTTACTTACCAAATTATTTCATAGACATCCCACAATTTGGTGTTTGGATTTCTAGCTCAAATAAATAAAATATAAATGAAATAAATCAATAGATTGTGTTTACCTCAAATTTCTGGAAGAAAAACGTCAACATAATTTCAAAAATGGGTCAAAGAGTTAATGGATTCTTTCAGTAATGGATCAATTGGATGGAGAGGCAGGGAAATCCAGCTGGGATGGCTGCTTCTCTAACTGACTGTTGCAGAGCTGAAGGTTCTGACCTCTCTCTTCCCTAGCCAGCCACTAGAAAGACTGCCCATGGGAGCCCTGCTCCCTCCTGCACTGTTTCCACCCAGCTGTGTAGCAACAGGCTGTGTGCCACAATGAAACCGTTCTTTAAGACCAGCTAGAGTCTCACCTGCTCCAGGAAGGCTTTCCTAATTATGGCTTCCAGTTGGCTCTCTTCAGCACACAATTCAGCAATTACAGTTTCACGCATAGATCTTGTCTTCTCTGGTAGACTGCAAGGACATCAAGGGTAAGAAGTGTATTTAGTCTTCTACTGTGTGGCTTATGGTGCCAAAGAATGAAGGCACAGCAGGTGCTCAATAAATATTTATAATGCAGCTTTCATTTGGGCTGATGTCATTAGTGTCACTTTTTCCTCTCAGAATCAAGTTATAAGGGAAAGAAAAAAACCCAGCAGAGCCATTTCTGTCTAAGAATGCGGATAAAAGACAGGTTGGTTTGGCTTTCATCCATCCACTAGTTCAACCTGCTCTACAAGTCCTCTTAAATCCTGCCCCTTCTGTCTTTGCTTGAACAACCTACAATGCTTTTTTTCTTTTTCTTTCCTTGTGCATATGACTAGGGCAATTGTCTGTGGTTGGCACGTATTGTGGTATGACCACATGTTGAAAAATCATGAAACCCTACATTAAGAAGTTGGTCCCCTAACCGAACCTTTACCCAAAGCAACAGGCTCAGTCTTGTCACAGCGCTATGGTGCCACCAAGTGGACAGTTTTTGAACAACCCAATTTATAAACCATTTGTGGCCAGTTGGTTTATGGAATGGCAGATTTCACATTCTGCATTTTCTACCTAGGATGTTTGATGAATTCTAACAACTGCTTCCCTTATGCTTCTTGAAATATTATTCTCTTTAACTCCTACTTTTGATTTAAGAAAACTCCCAAGCAAAGCATTTATGAAGTACAGTAACATGGGGGCTTACTTTTCATCTTCCTAACTCTCGAGAGAAAACAAGTTTCTCATTACCTCTGAGCAAACTTTTAAAATATTAATCCTCTTTCCTAGGGCAGTGTATTTAAAAAGGAAGAGAGCTTGTCTCTGCAGTACAATATATATGTCACCTATGTCTAGTCTTGATGTGTAGTTTCTCAGGAGTCAATCTTGTATCTTACTAAGTCAGAACACCAAGCAAATGGTGCTGGAACAATTGGACAGCCAGATACAAAAAAATGAACCTCAACTCTTAGCTGACAGCATAAACAAACATTAACTGGAAATGGATGCAATTATCATAAATCCCCCAAGTCTCAGCTGAATGGCCAGTTTAAGGATCTCCTTGGAGAAACAAAACAGCTCTATTCTCTCCTACTTGCCTGAGGCTAAACATACTTCACCTGCATTTTTCTCAGCAGAGGCTGCATATGATGAATTTCCTTTCTTTAAAAAAAGTATTTGCTTAACTTAATGTTTAATTTTTCTAAAAGTATATCTTAGCTCTATGTAACTTAGGGCAGTGTATACTTGTGTTCTATATGAAAGAATTGGAATTTTTTTTTTAAATTTATAGGTCATTAAGAAACTCATAAGATGTAGACAAGTCCACTGGACGACCAGCCAGGAGATGGAAGTCTAATCCCAGGTCTGTTACAAACAACCAGTGTGGCCTCGGACAGGACAAGATTCGTTCTTTCTGGGTTTCCACAATTGTCAGGTGGTTAGTGTTTTTCCCTCTTTGAATTGTATTTCTATATTTTCTTTAATCAGTCTGTTTATAATATTAATAAGGACTTTGGGTAGGATCTCTTAGTTTCCTTCCTTGTGCCTTGTTTGATGTTTTTTGCCATTGTGTTTACTTGCAAATTAGTTTCCTTGCAATATGAGTTCTTCATTTAAAAGCTATTACTCTTAAGATCTCAGATTAATTTTGATGACTGCTTTTGGAAAATTTCTCAGAGCTATAAGTTTCTTTCAAATTTGCTAAATGTACGTTACACGTGTATTTCTCATTTTTGCCAAATTTTAAGTGAGTTTAAGCACCATATGCCCTAAATATGCCATCTAAAAACCCCTCTACCATTTTCCATAAAAGAAAAGGAAATTAACCCTAGTTTTACTGTGCTTTGGGCATCATGCCAGGGGATTGCACAGGATCCTACAGTAATTTTACTGTAGCAAAATACATCAAAAGGCATAAAAATACAGTGGGGAAGCCTTGGATTTCAGCCTGAACCTCTCATCCTCCAAGCACTTGATTGCAGGGGAAAATCACTTAATGTGTCTGAGCCTATGTTTCCTTATATGCAAATGGTAATAACCTATTCTGCTGAATGCATTTGGTTGAAGCTTCAAGTGAAATAAGATTCAAGGTAACATGCTGAAAACTTGGAAGAGCAACTCTGATGGGAACCCATCATTTAATAGAAAGAACCTAAAGAGCTTGGAAAGGTAGAAGAATCAAGGATGATTTAGAACCAGAAGCAAAATCTGATGGTGCCTTCTGGTGAGGCAGTCATAACCAGCAGCTCTTCCTGGTCCCCTTCTCCCCCTTTTGGGAATGATGGGAACAGATACGGTCTTCTGTCCACCATCCCTTTCACCCAGATAACAGGAAGGGAGAGTAAGTTGGATGTCACAGTCCAAGGATCAGTAGAAAAACAAGGGGGGAGAAATAGGGCAGGAGAGGAGGACCATGGGATTGACACTACATTATCACCCATGGCAAGTCAGACACCCGTGTGTACACGATCTCTTTACATGCAGGGATGGCTTCTGGGTCCCAGTGGCAGGAATATCTTCAATGGATGAATGTAAAATGATAGTCATTGAAAAAGTGAAACAACTGAAGAATGAGAAATGTTCTATTTTTCTTTAAGAGAAAGACTATATTTTAAAATTGTCAGCATAGAAGACAAAGAAAGGTTATAGAAATGTTCCAGATTAAAGGAGGCTAAAGGGATAGGATCAATATATGTGATCTCTGCTGATCTACACTGCATCCCCTACTAGGGGAGACAAAACAATGCCATAAAACATTATTGGTCAATAGACAGAATTGGAATATGGATGGCAAATGAGGGAAAAGTACTATGTCAATGCTAAGTTTACTAGAATTGAAAACTGTACTATGGTTCTGTAGCAAATACCCCTATTTAGGAGTGGTGGGCCATGATGCATGTAACTTATCTCTAAATGATTCAGGAAAAAATATATTAAGAGAGAGATAGAGTGAAAGACAAAGTGAACAGGTGGGGTAAAATGATATAAGTAGATGATCTGGACAAAAGGTAAATAGGTATTCCTTGTGCTATTTTTTAAAATTTTATTTTAAGTAATCTCTGCACCCAACGTGGGACTTGAGTTTACAACCCTGAGATAGAGTTGGACGCCTGTCCGACTGAGCCAGCCAGGGACCTCTACGCTATTCTTATTTCTGCAAGTTTTCCATAAACTCAAATTTATTTCCAAATAGCAAAATTTTCAAGAAGTGAAACAAATATTTTAATGAGGTCCTTGATTCATTAAACATTCTCATCATTATTTTTAGTTATTAAATAAATAACACTTAATACCTGCATGCCTCTGAACCATTTACAAAGTCCTTCCACATATTTTGTTTCACTTAATCCTCATGAAGAAGCCCCATTTTATAGAGAAGAGAACTGAGAATCAGAGACTTCTCATAGGACCTTGGCTAAATTGTCTTTGTATTTTCACTGCCTTGTCCAGTGAGTGAAAGAAGGAAGACACACAGGGATGATGAAGGGACCTACCCCCAAACCACAAACCTAGAGGCACACAGGTCGGATTAAGACTCAGAGCTCAGCAACTTTTACTTCTCTGAAGCTACCAAATGGCATAAAACACACTTAAATCTCAGAACAGGACTAACCATTATTTAATTACTGTTTCACGATCACAAGTCACACAATCTTACAATGCTTTAGGCTAACTTTTATGTATGCCATTTATCATCCTGTAGCTAAGGGAAATAGCAATCAAAAAATGTTAATCCGATGCTGGGAGAGTAAGACTCCCCTGTAGTAAACTCCAATATATTGCTTTTACCAGTGACACCATGTAACCTAATAAGATAAAGTTATTTTATATAGACATTTTTCTTAGACCTAAGGACAAAAAAGATGTTACCAAGATATCTATACTGCTTATGTGAGTGGTAAGCATTACCCTTGGTATGAAATTTTGTGTACTATTACTTTGAACACTTCTTTTTTTTTATTTTCAGCTTCCTCCCCCCACCCCACCCCAGCTTCATTTTCAGCATTTAAAGTGAAAATCCTAGATCACTAGAGGAATTTGCCCTCACAAGTGAAGAGGAGATATGGTACCAGCAGCAGAAGTGGTTTTCTCCACCTGGCTAGTAATCTTCAGTGCCAAGTAATTTTTGACATTCGCTGCACGTGGTTTCCTTTTAAATTTCAAGAAGTTATACTAATTAAAAGCGATAGCAACACATATATGAGGAAAAAAAAAAAAAACAACTCACAACAACCCAGAAGTGCCAAGAATGAGAATGAAATCCTAGACTGCTGTGCTGGGGAGGATGACATGGTCTAAGTACAGGTATCTGGGTGATGAAGAAAATCTGGTGTCGGGGGCAGCCGTGGGGATAGGTGTTGACCAGACTGACTTTCCTGAGTGGGTCTTCAGTCAGCCTGTATTGATCTGTCTTTTACTCTGTGAGTCATGAGTCTAATTCTGGATACTCATGTGTAGGCATGCGTTATAGCTGGGAGGTGACAAATGTGTCATCTGGGGAGGACAGCTGGCCATTTGACAAAGTGTGAAGGTGATTAGGCTGATTGTTGCCTGTTAATCAACCTTTAGTGAGCAGCTCTTTGGGACAAATGGACGTGGCTTATGACTCCGCAATCTGTACTGAGCTCTCCATCCCTCTTCTCATGTGATGTATTGCCTTGTTCGTCAGTAAACTAAAAACTAGATGCAGGTTGATTCTTTTTTTTTTTTTTTTTGAGTAATTTTTTACTATGATGTATTAGAACTTCATTAATAAGGAAGACTTACAAGGAGGCTATCATTTTTTTTTGACTTGTGACATTTTAATTTAAGCTTTTTTTATTTAAACATATAATGTAACCCCAGCACCCTCTCCCAACCCCTCTCCCCCCCCACCCCCCTCAGTTTGTTTTATGACATTAAGTGTCTCTTTTGGTTTGTCTCCCTCCCGATCCCATCTTGTTTCATTTTTTCTTTTCCTACCACCTTAACCCCCACCCCCGTTGCATCTCCACTTCCTCATATCAGGGAGATCATGTGATAGTTGTCTTTCTCCAGTTGACTTATTTCGCTAAGCATAATACGCTCTAGTTCCATCCATGTCGTCGCAAATGGTAAGATTTCATTTCTTTTGATGGTGATGCAGGTCGATTCTTAATGCTGGCCGAATGAATGTGTTTTCAACGGTCATTCTCATATAGATTCTCATTTGCATAATTTATAGCGAGAGGATCTTCTCTGAGTTATTCACCCTCATGAGTACTTAGCTTGGTAGATTAGAACCTCATATTAAGATGAGCAAACTTACAGGTTTCATTTTAAGAAGAGCAGATTTACTCCTCAATGCTTCAGGATGTTTTTATTGAGCAACTACTGTATGTCATGGATTGACGATTCAAAGGTGAATAAGGCTGACTATTTTTATAATTGGGGAGATAGGTAATTAAACAGATGATCACCAAAAAATGATAGGCACTAAGAATGGGGTAAGCACAAGGTTCTATGGGACAATTTTTAAAAAATATTTTATTTATTTATTTGACAGAGAGAGAGAGAGCACAAGCAGGGGGAGTGGCAGGCAGAGGGAAAGGGAGAAGCAGGCTCCCTGCAGAGCAGGGAGCTGAATACAGGACTCCATCCCAGGACCCTGGGATCATGACCTGAGCCAAAGGCAGACCGACTTAACCGACTGAACCCCCAAGGTGCCCCTCTATGGGGCAATTGTTGACAGGCACCTAACCTACTCTATGACAGTCACTTGATCTCTTTGCTCATCAGGGAAGGTTTTGGGGAAGAAGATGGCTAAGCTGAGCACTGAAAGACACATAAAGGTTTAATGAGGGGAAGGGAACAGAGGGAAGACAGGAATTCTCGGGGCTAAAACAGACAAAGGTCAGGAGAGGGAGAGTAGGGTATACTTTGGGGACTGCAATAAGTTGACAGAGCTGCACCTAAGATGGGGCCAGATCATGAAGGTTCTCAAATGCCATTCCAAGAAGCTTGGATTTTAAACTGATGGTTTTAAAACAACACTGAAGGGTTTTAAGGAGGCATACAATGATCAAGTGTATAGAGAATGGATTGGCATGTGGTGAGCCTGGAGGCAAAGATGCGGGGCCATAGCTAGAATCACCAACATCCTACAGCTGTTTGCTGTGGCTAGAGAGGTTGCTAGGAAAGAAGTGGGGGAGGAAGAATTTGGAACCCATCTGTGCTCTCTGCCCTTTTAAGGAGTGTTAAATAAGTCATCTTTATTTTTAAAGAATTACACACTCATAGTAGTGTAGTCTAATAATGTCATTTGATAGAAGGGAAAAGCAACATTACTTACACGGAAATGCTGATACCAACACAGAGGACTTAATAAGTGGATGAAACAAGGTAGGAAATTATCAGCTGTGAAATTTCACCAATAATCGCAATTTTATCATCTCATGTTTATTTTATTTGAATTCTAATGGAGTATCTGCAAATAAATATATACATTGATCAGACTTAAAAATTATTCCTTTATTAATTCTTAGTTTTAGAATTGAGAAGATGATATTCTGTTCATTTTCCCACACTTGCTACTTGAGACAGGGGCCACCATACAGTAAGTGCTTAATAGGTGGTTGAAAGTCAAGAATTAAACACACATGGACTAAAATAGATTTTCTAAGACCTCTGATGATTTTCATGAAAATTCAAGGAAATTTCCTTAACACCAAACAAATATAAGTTGGAAGTCAAATAAACAAATCCCATATTCATTTTGGATAAATGTAGCTTCAGATGTGTTTAATACAATTTGCAAAAAAAGGCAATGGGAATTGTGTGGGTGAAACAATGAGGAATTTGGTCTTTTGTAATTTTGAGCTGTTTAAAATGAGAAGGGTTGAGTAGTTTAAAAATGGATGGGAGGAGCTGGGGCTTAATGGCAACCCACAATTTTCTCCTCATGGTTGTGACGACAGAAAGAACATTTTCTAGTTTCCCACAATGCTCACAAATTTGTTTCTAGATCAAGGACCATGAGACCCTTTGAATGTAAGAGTTAGAAAAGCCTTACATGGATATATACACTTCGCTTTCAATTGTGTCCAAATTTTAATACACAAGTTTAGAATATAAATCAATATAAATAAACTAATAATTATATCCTATAATAAAATATTATCATAATATAAATAAGTTAATAATTATAAATTATAATTATATGAACCTTTTGGTTTTAAGAAAAATCATCTTGTATAGTTTTTAAATGTTAGTATTTCACTTTTTCTGGTCCCTTAAATAATGCTTGTATAACATGAAACCTTTATTTTTGCAATAAAAGCCTAAGTTTGCAGCAAGTGGAGTATAAATTACACAGCTATACTCATACAAAAGTGCAGTCATGATAATACATTATGTCAACAACATTCTTTATTAAACGCATGCTAATATTTTCTTTAGCTTTAATTCTTTGTATGTTAGTAGTGTAGACAAGGAAGAATATTTTCATGAAGAGTATTTTTATGGGACTCTTTATTAAATGTTGAATAGAGATCGATCACTACCAAGGAGGTCTGTACTGCACCCTGCTCCAAAACCTTTGCCTTTGAGTCCATTTTTCTGCAAAGCCTTTTGTTGTCACTGTTGCTGTTACAAGATTGGATTTTCAGTTTTACATTTAAGTTTCACGCAACTAAGGAGCTCTTTCCCATTTCTTCCTTGTGGCCCATACCATGCTTTAGTTTCTTTAACGACCATTCTAAGTAGGGAACCTGGAGCACAGAGTTTCAGTGGAGATGCTGGGGCTCCTGGTGGTGGCAGCACTGCCTTTGCTCTCTGTGGCTAGTCTTGGAAATGAAAGTGTTCACTACCAAACAGCACACTTGGGGGGATCTTTGAGTACAGAATGATCGGAATCAATTAGATGAACAAACTTGAAACCATCATAGATATCCAGTAAAACAACCTCATTTTAGGAAAACCAAATATATTAAGTTCACAAAAACACATTGATAGAGGGATGGTATGGTTTACATTACAAAAAACCTGCAAAAATTCTTCAAGTAGTGAGCTTTCCTACGGAATATAAATTTTGAAATCAACATTTACAAATTTTACAATTGTAAAACTTTACAATTTTTACTCTGGCACACCAGAGTAAAATATCCCGGTTTTCACACGAGAGTAGGATGTTTTGCATTTGGTAGGTTTTTGTGCTTTGCAGAGGAGCTGGGTCTCCTCTGATTTGCATATTCCACCAGCTGTGGGCAAACCACCCCCCCCACACAGAACCCGCATAGCCTGGTAGAGAGCCCGAGACCTCTAACCCAGCACCAGTTCCACCCACCCCATTCCTACAAAGGCATTTGTTTGTTTGTTTGTTGTGTGTGGTTTGTTTTGATTTTTTTTTAGTGGAGGTATATGTCTATTGCAGGTAACATAATTTGTTTGGACACTGTATTAAAATCCTGCTGGCGTTTAGTGGACAGTATTGAGACACACCTTTTAAACTCTTAAATGATGGGCATTTTGGGGGTGCTGGGGTGGCTCAGTTAGTTAAGCATCAGCCTTTGGCTTAGGTCATGATCCCAGAGTCCTGGGATGGAGTGCCACATCAGGCTCCTTGATCAGTGGGGAGCCTGCTTCTCCCTCTCCCACTCCTCCTGCTTGGGCTCTCTCTCTGTCAAATAAATAAAATCTTTTTTTTAAAAATGATGGACATTTTGTATTACATTTTAAAATAAACTCCCTTCTATTTCAGAATGTTTCAAGCAAACCTATTATACCCACATATGGCAAACTTAGGGTAGATGCACATTTTCTTACTATTTAATATTTTTTTAAAGTTCTTATTGAATTTCAGTTAGTTAACATACAGTGTAATGTTAGTACAATATAGAGATTCACACCTCCATACATGACCTGCTACTCATTACAAGTGGACTCAAATCCCCATCACCTAGTTCACCCCCCCCACCTCCCCTGTAGCAACCATCAGTTTGTTCTACGCTTGAGAGTCTATTTCTTGGTTTCACTCTCTCTTTTTCCAAGTTAACGAATATTTGACTGATACTTCATCCTACATTCTGGGGTAATAATTTGATATTATTTCCCTCTGCACTGAAAATTATTTGCTCATCAATTTATGCTGTACACATTCCTTTTTCCGAGGAAATATCATAAACATGACTCTAACCCAATAATTTAAAGAAATACGCATTGCACACAAGCAGAATGAGTAGAAAATTTATGCTTGACATCCCCACTTTGATTCCATGTGAGGGGCAGAATCTAATTTTGTTCTGCCCAGAACAAAAAGAGGGTGGAGACATGCAAAACTGTGAGCCCTAAGGTGATAGGTAGCCCACAGCAGTCTGTTACACTGACAAATTTTTTAAAACTCGATTTAAATTTCTTTTTTTTTTTTTTTTTTTTTTTTTTTAAAGATTTTATTTATTTATTTGTTAGAGCGAGCGAGCACAGGCAGACAGAGAGGCAGGCAGAGGCAGAGGGAGAAGCAGGCTCCCTGCCGAGCAAGGAGCCCAATGTGGGACTCGATCCCAGGACGCTGGGATCATGACCTGAGCCGAAGGCAGCTGCTTAACCAACTGAGCCACCCAGGCGTCCCTTAAAACTCGATTTAACCGGCACTTTGCACATAGCTGGTGCTCAATAGTACTGATGGGTCAGTTAACTGACTTTGGTTAGTTCTTAATTTGCCTGGTTTAGACCTTGCTGGTTTTCCTATTTGCTGCCCACTAGGTCCATCTATTAACAACTAGTTCCCAGCTTTAGGCTAGGCTCTTCGCTTGACACCGACCTTCCTGCTGTTGTTTTATTTTCTGAAATGTTTTGGAAAGGGCTTTATTTTTGAGCAGCAGAAATGGCAAACTGTGGCCAGACTTCCCTTGAAGAAATGTGGTTGTTCTGGGAATAGGGGAGCTATCAGTCTTGTCAGTGGAGGAGGGCAGGGCAGCCCTCCATTTCTTAGAGAGGATTTACTTCATTTGTCACCTGGTGGCTGGGCAGAAGGGATGAGCTCCACGGCAAGTGGTAAGTAACTTACCTCTTACTTGGCCCCACCGTCCTGCCCTTTGGCCCCTTACTGCTGTCTGTTGGTCAGTCTGTTCACCTATCTAGGCTTCTTCTAGCCTCCAACATTCTCACCCTGGCTGCTCTGAGGTCATATCTCCCTTTCCAAATCCATTCCCCTTTCCATGTCCCACCACCCTACAGCAAACTTCTATGAATAGAGATTCTGCTAGCTGGTTGTTAAAGGAGTAGCAATTAAACCAATTCATACCAATATATGCTATAATTTGTATAAGAATATTTACATTTTGGAAGAACATGTGTTTAAACCAAAAAAGTGAAGCAATAATGACCAATTTTGTATCAGTAAGGACACGTTTGAACCAGAATCTTCCAGGTACTTATGGAGTGGAAGTTCATTCTCATTCTATCTCAGTCTCTTGAAGGATGAGAAGCAATGTATTGGGATAAAAGCTAATGATTTGCTTATAAACTGGTGTCATGCTTGGTCAAGTTCTGTTTGCCTCTGACAGCCTTTTAAATAGTTAAGCTGCTATGCAGTTTAGTTAGGAGAATCTCAGAAAATTAGTTTATCACTTTCCTTCTCTGATATGAATGAAGGAGGTGATTAATGTTGTGGAATTTGTGCCAGAGAGAAAGGCAAGGCAGTTTCTGTCTCTTGCCAGCTGCGTGGCCTTGGGCTAGGAACATGACCTTTCTAAGCCACAGCTTTCCTGTTAAGCTCATATAGTTGATGCGTGTGATTTCTGTATAGGGAAAATCATTAATATTCCCAAATACGTAACATTTGAAGCAATTTGGGTCAGAGTCCCACTGATGTTATTATTGTTGGTTTTAACTGGTCAAAATAATTCTGAAGTTAATACATGGAAGAAAAGGTGTGTCAGTATTGTCAAGAAAGTTTTGAAAGAAAACAAACAATGAAGGGGAACTTGCCATACCGGATATTAAACTTTCCAGCATGGCTGCTACAATCAAAATAATATGAATATTAGCTCAGGAATGAACAAACTGATCAATGAAAGAGAACAGAGAGCACAGAAACCGATTCAAGTTTTCTTTAAATATGAATTTTGTATATGGTGATGCTTATATTTCAAATTAGTGAGAAAAGCAACAATTACCTTATATAGAGCATTAATGAAATATTCACCTGGAAGAAAGGAAGGAAGGAAGGAAGGAAGGAAGGAAGGAAGAAAAAGAGATTTGTAACTTGAGTAAATACAAAGAGAATATTAGGATATAATAAGATTATGAATCTTGAGGGTAGGGAAGGGACATTCATATGTTAGACAGAAAAATCCACAAATTGGGAGTGCCTGGGTGGCTCTGTCCACTGAGCGTCTGCCTTCAGTTCAGGTATGATCCCAAGGTCCCAGGATTGAGCCCCATGTCAGGCTCCCTGCTCGGTGGGCAGTCTGTTTCTCCCTCCCCCAGCTGGTGCATTCACTCTCTCTCCCTCTCTCTCTCACAAATAAAATCTTTAAAAAAGAAAAATCCACAAAAAAATTTAAAAATGGATTGACTTGACTACATAGAAACCTAACATTTCTGAATGTCAAAGGCACCATTAAAAAGTTGAGGGACAGGGTGCCTGGGTGGCTCAGTGGGTTAAAACCTCTGCCTTTGGCTCAGGTCATGATCCCAGGGTCCTAGGATAGGGCCCCACATCAGGCTCTCTGCTCAGCAGGGAGCCTACTTCCCAACTCCCCCTCCACCGTCCCCCTGCCTGCCTCTCTGCCAACTTGTGATCTCTATCAAATAAATAAATAAAATCTTTAAAAAAAAAGTTAAGGGACAAATGATTGACTGGGAAAGAATATTTGCAACAAATATGACAAGGCATTAATTTCCTTTATAGACAATGACTTATGAATAAACAAGACAAGAAATATAACAGAAAAATGAGTACACAAGATGATCTAGCAATTAATTATCTAATGAGGGATACAAATAGCCAGTAAACATTTTAAAAAGATGCTATACTACAGTGTTGGTCAGGGATATGTATACTAAAAAAATAGAGAGTTTTCATGTATCAGAGAGACAAGAATTTTTAAAAAATGGATCAAATTGACTTTGGCAAAAGTGTGGAGAAAACATACCTCTTAGGCACTATTGGCGAATGTGTAAATTGTTAACAACATTTTTGAAAGTCACCTGGTAATATGAAATTTAAATGTGTGTATCTTTGACCTAGAAATGCCACTTCTAGGAATCTAACTTACATAAATAAAAGTGCTAGTTTTAAGGAAAAGGCTGAGTGAAATTGCATATTGCTGCATTTAAGGATTGAACTCTCCCAAGCCCTGGAATGTACCCTGAATATCCACCAATAAGACTGATTATTATTTACCTTTACTATAGAATATTATTCAAATATTTACATAGGTCTACACTCATTGAAAAAGAAAAATATCCATGATACATTGTGAAGTGAAAAAAGAAAGCTAAATAATAGGTATAATACATTTTATTTTTTTATAAAAAGACTATATACTTGGTTGCGTGTCTAACTATAGGACTATGTAACACCTGGGGTGTGTAGGGGGGCGGTCATAGACAGACTTATGGAAGGATACATTCCAAAATGTTGGAAGCTGAAGAATGGGACTAGATTGGAGGAGGAGATTTTTATATTATATATAATTTTATTATATATAATATATAATTAATTATTATATAATCATTATTATATATATTATATAATATGATATATAAAATATGATTATATAATTATATGATATAATATATAAATATATAAAATTATATAATAATATATGTTATATTATATTATATATAATCTTTATATCTCTTTATTGCTTGAATTATTGCACGAAGCCTTCATTACTCTTACAAATTGCATTATGTGCCCCCTCAAATTCATATGTTGAAGTCCTAACTGCCCAGTACCTCCGAATGTGACCTTATTTGAAATTAGCTGTAGGTGTAATTAGCTAAGCTAAAATGAGATCATACTGGAGTAGTTGTCCTTATGACTGGTGTCCTTATAAAAAGGGGAAATATATATATATATTACTCTTAAGTAAATAAAATCATGATTTTATTTACTTGAGAGACAGTGGGAAGGAGCTGCAGGGAGGGGCAGAGTGAGACAGAGAAGCAGACTCCCCGCTTAGTAGGGAGCTTGATGTGGGACTTGATTCCAGGACCTAGAGATCATGACCTGAACCAAAGACAGACACTTAACTAATTGAGCCACCCATGTGCTCCTATAAAGGGGAAACTTAGACACAGAATCAGAGAAGACGATAGGAAGACACAAAATGATGGCTATCTACAGCTGAGGGGAGAGGCCTGAAGTAGCCACTGCCTTCCCTCACAGCCCCTGGAAGGAGCCCACCTTGCGGTCAACACCTTGCTCTTGGAGTCCCAGCCTCCAGAACTGTGAGACAACAAATTTCTGTTGTTTAAGCCTCCTGATTTGCAGTCTTTTGTGTTGGCAGCCCTAGCAAACAAATACAATCACTCTTGAAATTAAAAACCAATAAAATATTTTTGAAAAGGTAAAGAATAAAAAGAACTGCATTTTGTAAGTTTATTCATTCAAGAAACATTTACCAAATATCTATAATGTGCCAGGTAGTTTATAGTAACTATTTTTCTTAATTTTCCAGAAATGCAAGAGGATAAGAATTAGTGCCTGCATTTTACAGACATTCTGTAGCTTTTCCATTATCACACAGTGAATAAATTTGGGGGTAGGAATCAGTACCTGCTTTTCTGTGGCAAATTCCATTGCTGAGTGCTTGATCTCCTCATTGTCCATTTCCAATCTTTAGTGAGCATTCAGGAAAATATTCCCATCTCCATTTCTAGAATGTTAACATAAGACACAGAATAATGATGCCAGAATGACACTGCCCATAAAGTATGGTACCAAAGTGGAATGATTTTATAGAATCTCCTTTTATTGTGTTGTATTGAAGGGTAAGACAGTGAACAATGGTTATAGCCTTTTCTTGGTTGTTCTCAACATTTCATGTTCATTTTTATCTTGCCAGTTGCCTAAGCTAGAGAGTTAAAAAATAGGAAGATGGAAGAAAGAAATATTTCAGAAGTCATACGACTTAATCATAGATAGGCGATTTGGCTCAGAGACATATTTCAGACTTTCATCAGGGAGAAGTCGAACTGAAAATACCCATGACCTTGTGATACAGATGTTATATTTTCCAAATCCTTTAGTGCAGGGCAGAAGGTTTCTTTGTTGCTCAACTTGCAAAGGGCACTCTGATGACCTCTTCTATTAATTCTAGCCATGGCAATTATGCATTTGTATGCTTATTATTTTATGTGACCATTTATGGATAAATGCTTATTCATCCAGCTCAATGCACACTTTCTATCACCTCTCGGGTCAGTTTGTTGTACCTTCTTTGCAGCTGTAACACATTTTTACATACAGAATATATAAGGTATTCTTAACAATATGTATTCTCTTGTATTATTTATGTGGGAGAATCTTTTTCTAAATTGTAAATTGCTTAGGGTTTGAGACCACTCAAACTCAATGTTCATTAGGATCTCAAAACCAGGCATACCAGTGACCAAGAGAGCAGAGAGGATTAGAAATGCAGGGTGGGCAAGCGGTAGGGTGGCAGAAAAGCACGTTCCCCATCTAGACCGGGGACGATCTCATCATTCATCTTTCCCACAGGTACTACACCTCCAGTTGGCATGATCACAACTCCAGTTTACAGACAATTCCCTTTTCCAAATACCTGCTCCTCTTTGCTTCCTCACTTCCTTCACTCCCTGGCAGAATACAAGTAGTAGTAATAGTACCAGTACCGTTAGTAGCACTGGGAATAGCTAACACTTACATGGCATTAATTGTGACAGGCACTTTTCTAAGGCTTTGCATACACTAAATGTCTTAGATAGGTACTATTATTAGCCCCATTAAATAGATGATAAAATTAAAGTGCAAAGAGATTCATTTCCTCCAAGTCAGATAGCTCATAAGTGGTATAGCCATAATCCAACCCAGACAATCTGGTTTCAGAATCTATGCTCTAAACCACTATGCCTTCATACCCAGGGAACTCACACCTGTAATTGATATTGTGGTAGAGAAAGGGAATTGATAAAAGATTATCTAATCTATCTGGGAACGCCTGGGTGGCTCAGTTGGTTAAGCAGCTGCCTTCGGCTTAGGTCATGATCCCAGCGTCCTGGGATCGAGTCCCGCATCGGGCTCTCTGCTCGGCGGGGAGCCTGCTTCTCCCCTCCCCTCTCTGCCTACTTGTGTGATCACTGTCTATCAAATAAATAAATAAAATCTTTAAAAAAAAAGATTATCTATCTGTATTTAACTCTTTAAAATTAAAATATAAATGTCTCATTTAAGTGATCAAACTTCAATGTAGGGTCCAGGCTTTTTCTTTGAGAAGAAGTCTGCTGATTGAAATTCCTCCACATCGATCTTGGATTATTTTTGTTCTTTTTGCATGGTTCTATAATTTCTAGTTTTCATTTCATTGAAGAGAGAAGTTGAAATGTACTCGCAAAGTAATGAGTGCAAAATCCATCAAGATGTCTACCATTGTCTTCCAGTTATTTTTAGGTGTCTGACCTCCACAATGCAAAAACATCTTCAATTTACATTTCATATTTTCATTTTTTCAGTTTAGGGAGGCCTTCCAAAGCATTTGTTCTCATAGACCCAGAATTCTCTTTGTTTTCACACTGAAACCAAATTAATTCACATAATATTTAGTTTGAGTAATGACACTAGTTAATACAACTGGCATAGACCCTGGGGAATCAACACCTCTGATTTGAAAAGCACACAAGTCATGAGCGAGAGGGGAGGTCTGGGGCACCCCAGAGGGCAGGTTCTCTAGTCAGGAATCGGGAGCCATGGTTTCAAGGCAGTAGGTGTAGAGAGGGGTCAGGAGGGTTGGGTAACCTGGTGTCAGATGAAGGTGACAGAGCAAGTGCTAATGTGTTCTGTGTCCTTGGAGCCCTCGGCTATCCCCTCCACTGCCAGCCTTCTCTAGTCGTGTCTCCACCTGACACAGAGAGAACTGCCTCCTCTTCAGTGATCCTATAGTATGCTATGTTTCTAGTGCATACGTATCATTCTTAAATGTGGCTGTGTTTTTAAAAATTTTTTATTGTGATAAAATACACATAGCCTAAATTTACCATTTTTACCGGTACAGTTCAGTGGCATTAATTACAATCATATTGTTAGACAACCATCACCGCCATCCATCTCCAAAACTATGTACCCATTAAACAATAACTCTCCATTGTCCCTTTCCCTAGTCCCTGGCAATCACTGTTTTTCTTCTGTGCCTATGATTTTAAATATAATAGGTACCTCATATAAGTGGAATCACACGGTGTTAGTTTGTGTGCATTGCCTTAGTTCATTTAGCATAATGTCCTCAAGGGTCATCCATGATGTAGCATGTGCCAGAATTTCCTTCCTTTTTGAGGCTGAATGATATTCCATTGTACATATATATCACATTTTGTTTATCTATCCATCTCTCCAGGGACATTTGGTTACTTCCAAGTTTTAGCTATTGTGTGTAATGCTGCAGTGAACAGGGGTGTCCAATGGTCTCTTCAAGACCCTGCTTTCAATTCTTTTGGGTATTAAATGTGTGTGTATGTGGGTGGGTGGGTGGGTGGGTATGTGTGCGTTTTAGTAGGTAGCTCTTCCTCACTGGAATGTGAACTAAATTTCACATTTTTAGTGGATAGCACACTTCCTGGCACATAGTAATTTAATAAAGGCTCGTTAACAAAACATACTCTTTCACAGATACCTGGAGGTTTTATCTAAGGAAGGTCTAGAGCCATGATTACTAACCAAATGCAATTTGTACCTGGAGAATTACTCATACCTGAAGTAGAGTTAATTTGAGAACTCTTGTCCTGAAACACTGAGAATCTATAACTAAGATCTCCTTTCCTTCTTTCTCCCTTTTCCCCAGGTAATTGTATATAGAATCATACAGCATGTCTTCTCCCTAAAACTATGAGGCCTACCTCATTTTTCTAACTGTAGACTCCTATATATAAATTCTAGGTGGCAGATTTTTCCAAGGAAAGCGCAAATCACTATTCATTCTTGACGTCTATTTATAAAAGAGTCTAAGTCTTTAGAATGAAACATGAAATCTCCTATTTTCACTTAGCGTTTGATGCAGACGTTTTGGATAGCTCCCGAATGTTTACATCAGCTAACTGATCATCATTACTGCCATGAGAAGATTCAATTTCTAACAGCTTAGAAGACTGTGTGGAAATTCTGTGGGGAGAGCATACATTTTAAAGCTTAAACTAAAGAAAAGAGAAAGAAAGAAGAAAAAGAAAAAAGGAATGCTTTGAAGCCATTGACACAGGCACACCAGAAACAATTTCATGAAGAAATGTTTCAAAAGAAAAAAAGGAACCAAACTCTGATGAGGTTGCTTGCTGTCAGGGACTGTTTCAGCTAAACTGCTGACCCAGTGAAGTCTATGTTATTAGTGAAGTGTTATTAATAACCCTTTTAGTGGGATGAGTTCTACATTTTTTTCCTTCACTGCTATTACAAAGAAACTGCATATTTTTGGCTTCAGTCATGATATATTAACTTTATTTTTACAATGATTTCCTTTATGTACTTTTTATTGGTATAATCTAGGACTGATGGTTTGAGAGAATGGAAAAAAAAAACCAAAAAAATAAAAAAGAAGGAAAGAAAGAAAAGAAAAAGCTCAGGAAATACGCCAGTCTTCTCTTTATGAGAATAGTTATTTGGGGGGGCACCTGGGTGGCTCAGTCAGTTAAGCCTCTGCCTTTGGCTCAGGTCATGATCCCAGGGTCTTGGATCAAGTCCTGCATCGGGCTCCCTGCTGGGCAAGGAGCCTGCATCTCCCTCTGCTTCGTCCCCTGTTCGTGCTCTTTTTTTTCTCTCTCTCTCTCTCAAATAAATAAAATCTTTTTAAAAAAGAATATTTATTTTTTATTTGCATTTAGATTTCATTTGTCTTGCCAGTGGCTCTTCGACTGAGTTTTATTGGGCAGGACACTACCCTTATCTTTCTCACTTTACATTTTGTTACTTAGTAAATGATAGGATCATGTAGACATGTTTGTAAGGGGGAGGGTCTGATTTTGGTAATGTGTTTATGACCTCATTCAAGGACACAAGCTAAGGGGGCCACAGAGGGTGAGAAAGGACTCAGAGGATGCCCTCATGTTCTCACTGCAGAAAACTGAAGGGGAACGAATGTCTGCAAGCCACCTTCATTTCTCAACTCCCGAACTAAACTTCTAGCAGAAGAGTCCCTTAGTTTCCATCGTAAACATAGAAATCTTGAAAACAGTAGTATCTTATGGTATTTGTCAGAAGTATACCTGAGCACAAGCAACTTGGGTAACTCTCCTGCATTCCTTGTGTCACCTTCATTCTAGCTGATGCACCTGTTCCCAGTCCCCTGAACATACACATGCATTGCCCAGCAGTGACCTAGAGAGGAAAGAGGGAGGGAGTATTTATTTACAGAGCTTACATTTGAGTTGGGGACATAAACAATAAAAAAATTAATGCACAGCAGATGTCAGGTAGGAATACGTGCTCTGAAGAAAATGAAATCCGGAAGAGGGACTAGAGGATTATAAGGGTGTGCTCGTGTGTGTGTGTGTTTGTGCGTGTGCATTTATGTGTGTTGGGAGTAGCTAATTAGG
>RCUC01170094.1:0-16701 GCA_003697995.1 Taxidea taxus jeffersonii
CGAACGAGGAAGCTGAGGCTGGGGCCGGAGAAGGGGCTTGATGCGGGGAGGGCTGAGGTGTGCAGGCGCTGTCTGTCTCAGCCCCGGGACCAAAGCTCCTCCATGCTGCTCACTGTTTTCTGTTTTCTTGAGATGTAATTGAAATACAATATCACCTTAGCTTTCGGTTCCCACATAATGATTTGATACATGTGCACATTGTGAAACAATCAGCACAAGAAGTTTCCTTAATGTCCATCAGCACACATAGTTACCAAAAATGTTTTCTTCTTGTGATGAGAATTTTTAACATCTACTCTCTTAGCAACTTTCCACAATACGGTACCGGGTGGTTAACTACGGTCGGTCGCCACGCTGTAGGCTTCATCCCTGGGACCTATTTCTCCCACAACTGCGACTTTGTACTTTTCAGCTCCCTTCACCTATTTCACCCCCTGCCCCTGAAACTGTTTATCTGATTCTTTACCACTCGCTGTCCGCTTTTGTCCCTGTTTCCCCCCATTCGCGCATCACCAGGATGATCCTTTATTGAATATTTTCTCTTTAAACACACTCTTGTTTTCACTAAAAAACTTTCACTTGGAAGAGAACTATGTCAGCAGAGTTGACGGAAACGCGGCTCGTCTTGCTGGAAGAGGATGGTGACCACAGGAATAAAAACAGCAAGTCTGAACAGAGCGGGGCTGCCTTCTGCTCCGGGAGGGGGGCCTCTTCTCTCTTTGTTCCAAGGGATGACAAGCAAGGCCCAGGCGGGGGCTAAAGGCATAAAGCAGAGAATCACGATGCTGTCTTTGCGGTCATCAGAAGTGGAGAAGAATCAGTCTAAGATTCAGTGTCCCTGGAGCCCACATCCATCTGCTGTGTCAGAACCCCTCAAGTTTGCCCTTTGGGAGGACTTGGCAGGGCGGAGGGGCTGGGAGGGGCGGGAGAAGAGCCTTCTAGTTCGGGGGAGGGGGCAGCATGGCCCCGGCCTGAGAAGAGAGGAGGCCAAATGAGCAGAGAGAAGGCAGTGGTAAGAGAGCGCAGAAGAGGGGCCTGAGGCCATGGTCAGGGCTTCTGTGGGTGGCAACAGGGAGCCTTGGGACGGTGGCAAAGCCAGCTGTGTTTGTGTGGGGGCAGATAAATGCTGCTGGAGTCCAGGCAGTCCTGGGGGAGGAAAAGGATGGGATAGCATCAGACTCATGGGCCAGCCCCGGTTTGTCCCCTGCCCCTCCCTCGGGGCTCCCAGACACCCTCCCCAGCAGGTGCCCAGTGTATCTCTCTGAGGCGGAGCTTGAGGCATGAATGGAGACTTTGAATCTCCATTTGTTGAACCGACCTGTCAGGCTCTCGGCAGCGACCCCTGGGGCAGCTCAGGGAAAGGGTCTCAATGATGGTCAATGGTGACAGCCCCTCCTGTCCTCTGTGACAGGCCCTAGATTGGATTTCTGCCGCCCTGCCTGCCCTGAGGACCACCCTGCTGCCTGGGCCAGGGACCCTCTTCGCCGACCTGCCGCTGCCCGATCGAATCCATTGACTCCCCGTCTCTCAGCGCCTTCCCTGAAACTCGAAACATGGGATAGTTTCAATGATTTACTCATTTCAAGCCACAGGGTCCTGGCAGAGGAGTCAATAGGCCCGTGTTAGAAATGATTTCCCTTAATCATTCAGGCTTTCAAAATACTCAAAAGAACAATGGAAATACCTTAACATGAATTGAGCCCATGTAGAGATGAGGCCTGAGGCAGAGGACTGGGTCTCTAAACCACCTGCCCACCCACGGGGCTTCTCCAGGGCACAGGAAAGGGATCCTCGCTTCAGATGTGGGCCGTGAGTATTGATGGAGCATCTTTACCGCGCGGAGTCATATGGATAACGACGTGGCCCTGACCTTCAGGGAGATGACAGTCTAGGGACAGGGGCTGGGGCAGGCCCAGAAAGGCCAGCCAGCCCCGCAGCACAGTTGCGGCTTCGCAGAAAGGGGACTAGATCATGTTAGGAGCAGAGTGGAAGCGAGCTGGGGAACGGGCACCACAGAAAGGATATCTGATGTTTAAATATTTGTTACAAATCACTCCTTGTCCATTCATCGGTCGATGGACATCTGGGGACTCAGCCATCAAAAACAAATGAAATCTTGCCATTTGCAGTGACATGGATGGAACTAGAGGGGATTATGCAAAGTGAAATAAGTCAATCAGAGAAAGACAATTCTGTGATCTCACTCATACATGGAATTTAAGAAACAAAACAGAGGATCATAGGGGAAGGGAAGGAAAAATAAAATAAGACAAAATCAGAGAGGTAGACAAACCATAAGAGATGCTTAACTCTAGGAAACAAACTGGGGGTTGCTGGAGGGTTGCTGGAGGGTTGCTAGAAGAGTGGGGGTTGGGTGATGGGGTAACTGGGTGAAGGGCATTAAGGAGGGCGTGTGATGTAAGGCGCACTGGGTGTTCTATCCAACTGATGAATCACTGAACTCTGCTGCTGAAACTAATAATACATTATATGTTTATTAATTGAATTTAAATAAAATAAAATTAAAAATAAAAAAATCACTCCTTGTTTCTTTCTTTTTTTAAAAAAATATTTTATTTATTTATTTGTCAGAGTGGGGGGGGAGAAGAGGCAGACAGAGAGGCAGGCAGAGGCAGAGGGAGAAGCAGGCTCCCCGCCAAGGAAGGAGCCCATTGTGGGACTCGATCCCAGGACGCTGGGATCATGACCCGAGCCAAAGGCAGCGACTTAATCAACTGAACCACCCAGATGTCCCTCACTCCTTGTTTCTTTGCTGTTATTTCTTTAGATACAAAGGAAACCTTGACAAAATTGAAAACATTAAGACTTTTGCAGGCTACACGCTGATCATAATCAAATGACATTAAAACAAATAATAAAAAGATATCCACGCTGGAAAGATTCTGGGTCTTGATTGTGGCCATGCTTACCCTGGTGGACACATTGATCAAAGCTCACTGAGTTGACCACTTAAAACGAATGTGTTCTACTGGGAGGCGTCCTCTCCCAAATAACTCCCAGATCAAAGCAGAAATCAAGACTAAAGTGATAGTTCTAGAAAATAGTGAAAGGGAGGGACGCCTGGGTGGCTCAGTTGGTTAAGCGGCTGCCTTCGGCTCAGGTCATGATCCCAGCGTCCTGGGATCGAGTCCCACATCGGGCTCCTTGCTCGGCAGGGAGCCTGCTTCTCCCTCTGCCTCTGCCTGCCTCTCTGTCTGCCTGTGCTCGCTCTCTCTCTCTCTCTCTCTAATAAATAAATAAAATCTTAAAAAAAAAAGTTTAAAAAAAATAGTGAAAGGGAGAAGAGTTCACATCTAAACCGGGGGTGTGGCTAAGCTGGATATGGAAGAAAATATGTGTCTTGAATGCCTGCGTTATCCCAGAGGAAGGAGCAATGGTATAGGCAGTTCTTAAAAAAATAGGGGGGGAAAAGAAAAAGGAACAAAATCAACCAAGATAAAGTGGGGAAAGGGAATGAATAAGGATAAGGGCTCAAATGGAATATGCACATGTCAGCATCTGGAAGTTTCAGAGGAGCTGGGGAAGTAAGAAGGCAGGCTAGGAAAGGTAGATTTCTATTTCAGGAGCTGGAAGGTTCTTAGGCAGGAGAGTGGCATGCAGGGGGCCGGACCCAGAATGATGACTCTGACCGCAGGCTGGACAGCAGCTAGAGGCAGGGCAACTAGAGGCTGAAACAGAGGGCTTGCATGGCCCCTCTCTCCTCCTCCTCCTGGACCCTGAGCATTTCCTCAACTCTTCTAAACCTTTCTAGAGGGTTGGGACGCTAGCTCTGCCCGGCCTCTGGGTGACACAGGCCAGAGATGAAAACTCGAGAGGGTGGATACATCTGTTTAAAGTCGCATCATAACCAAAGACACCGGAGGTCTGGTGGGGTCTGTGATGAACGGGTACCCTGGCTGGAGTGGTTGGGGCCAGCCTGTCTGGATTCCCCAGTAGGGGAAAGAGCAGGGACAGGGAGGGTTCCCGGCGAAATGGGGCACGGGAGGGGCCAGCCCAGCCAGGTCCTGGGAAGACCCTGCTTGTCCAGCTGCCCTCACGGGGACACAATGAAGCAGGAAGGCAGGAGGTGAGCCCACAATGGGAACTTGGAGCAGCACAGGCCAGAGAAAATCCCCTAGAGAAAGAGCTGAGAGTGGTTCCTGGGTGATGGGCTCAAACACCTTTGGCAGGTGGTGGCCCACCTTTAAAAATGTCTTTGTCTTCCTCAATCAAAATCCCACCAGGAGTGAAAGTACACAGGAGTGTAACCTCCATCAGAAGAGCATGTGTCACAAATGCAAACGTGATGTATCAGCTGCAAACTGAGGTCCGCACACCTGTGCCCGCCCCCGGGCGAGGAAGTGGCACTGCCAGTTAACAGACGTCATCTGCATACACTCTCCGAGGGGCACAACTTCCTCCTCCGCCCAGGGAGCTTCCATCTGCCCTGCCGTTCCACTTGAGTATCCCAAGTGCCATGTTACGTCCTGGACTTCCTGGGTTTTCAGGTTTTAACTTCATCCTGATTCCACCTTGCTGGACAACAGATTCTCCAGATCACAGAATGTGGGGCCAGAAATCTGGAAGAGATGGATGTATATTTTTAACTGCCAGAATCCACCAAGGGAGTTGACCAGTGGAGGCAGGAGCTCAGTCCACCCGTCTGCCAACAGTGGAAATGGACATGCATGTCCCTGGATAGCATCTGAGGCCTGGGAGCTGCTTCTTGGAAGCCCTAAACCAGCTAGGAGTCATGGGGAGGTGCTCTGAGGGCTCCAGGGGCAGGTCTGAGCTGGTTCTACCGTTAATCTGTCAGAGAAACTCTCAGCACCACATCAAGAGCAAATAAGCTCCATGTTGCCTCATCTCAGCTTCTCCCTGCTCCTCTCTCTCTCTCTCTCTCTCTCTCTCTCTGTGTGTGTGTGTATTTTGCCTCAATAAGGAAAACATTATGGTTTCTGAAGGCAACTGCTTTCTCTTCCTCCCCAGTGAACAGCTGAGCAAAGAATTAATTTGGAGTTTTGCAATGTTGGGACCTCTCTCATTAAATTGCTCCCACTGTCTCTTGGAACCCCTGGTAACTTGGCTTAATGATCTTTCATTCTTTACATCCTGGAAAAATGCTGCGCGAGTCTCCCCGCACTGGCAATCTCCAATGTGTTTGCATCTCTAAGTTTCCTTGGCCTTGGCCCCCGTCTCCCAGGCTTCAACCCCTCTCTGACCTCTGTCCTTGGCCCTGTTTTGGCTTCCCAACTTCCCGAATCTCTTGCCTTATCTCTTGTTCTCTCTGCACTTCTTTGCTCATTGAATGCCCATGTTTTCCGCTCTGCCTAAAACTTCTACCTAGTCACCCTTGTTTAGAAAAAACAAACTGAAATGATGATGATCATTACTATGTTTTTACTGAAAGTCATTTCCTGATGGTTTACATTTGGCGGGATGGGACAGGTAGGCAGCAAGGAATGGTGGGCTCAACCTATGCCTTTGAAATAATCATACTCAATCATTTCCTTTGCAGAAGCAAATGGGTAAGAAAGAGACCTTTCGCTTCTTCCAGTGACCCAGATTACATGCGATGCAGGAGAGAAGTACACATCCTGTTAGCAGTATGGAAAATTCAAATAAAGAAAGGAGTTTGTTCACATCAAAGTGACAACAAAATTCTATATAAAGAAATTCATATGGTAGGTCATTTTGCTCCTCAAACCTCTAGAGACTGTCTCATGTGAATGTCTGTTTTGTTTCCCTGAGTCTTTGGCCCCCATGTATCCAAGTCCGCAGGAAAGTGAACCACCAGCAGTGTTGGGACAGGAGAAGGGAAGGTGACCTTGGGATCCATCTCTGAAAAGCCCCTTACCTCGGTCAGGCCTGGGGTAAGTCTGAGAAAGAAGATGGAATCTGTCTTGAAAGGCTCAGTGTGGGAGAGGGCTGGGCGTTTCTAGATTGTTGCACACTGGGGCAATATGCTCGACCACAGGCCCAGCATGCTTAGCGCAAGGGTTGTGCTCGGAGATACAGTAATGCAAACTAAGTTAGGGCTGTGTATCGGTCACGTACTGCTGTGGAACAAATAGCCCCTTTCTCCACATCCCAAATTTAGTGGCTTCAAACAATACCCATTTATTCCCTCCCTTGACGGTCAGATTTCTGGGAACAGCCAGCTGGTGTTTGTGGCTCAGTATCTCTGGGAGGTTACAGTGACATTGTCCCCTGGAGCTGCAGGCTTCAAGTCTTGCAGGAGCTGGAGAAGACTCACATACATGGACTTACACCATCACCACGTGGGCTTCTCTGCCACATGTCTTCAGAGAGAGACAGATGGAGAGACAGAGACAGACAGGGAGACAGAGACAGAGAGAGAAGATGCTGCCTTTAATAACCTAATGTTGGAAGCGACATGCCATCGCCTCCGCCGTGTGTTGTCGGTCAAACACTCCAAATATGGGAGGGGACAGCAGAGTGCCAGGAGCGGGGACCAGGGGAGGCCAGTGACCACACGCTGGATATCTCCCTTTTATTCGGGAAGAATCTGTGAAGCCCCTGCCAGGAGCCAAGCAGCATTGTGGTCTCCGGGGTTTCAACAGGAAACAGAACAGACCGGGTCTCTGCCTCAGGGGGGTTTGCGTTTGAGCAGAGAGGCAGATAAGATACAAATAAATACATAATATGTTTCAGGAGATGTGCATTTCCCCCACATCTTTAACATCTCTAAACTTGACACATTAAGTCGATGCTACATCAGAGTGTATTTGATGGTTTACTTTCTCCTCTCCAGGGAAGGGCACGAATGTCTCGTTAAGAAGATGAGTTTTAGGAAGGAGCCATCAAATGACCGTTCACAGTGGGGCTGGGGAGTGGGAACCAGGGGAGGGCTGTGCCGTCCACAGGGATGAATCCCGGCTGTCCAGGGCCTTTGGGGCAAGAGGAGAGGCTGCCGTGTACCGTGTACCTGGAGCTGGGATGAACTTCAGCCAGGGGAGGGGCTGGCATGAGTTGTGGGTGGTGAGGATTGCCACAGTCCAGCACAGAGGAGGCGAGATACCCACATCCTGACTATCTCTGACCCTGTCCCCAGTCTCTGGCCAGGGCTCACGCAGCAGAATCCAGGAGCTGAAGGCGGGGGGTCTGGGTGAGACAGTCTCTGGGGGTCAGCCTCCTGGGGCACAGAGCAAGTGGAAGGGTGGAGAACAGGCATGGTGAAGCAAGAACGTGATCAGCATGTGGGATAAAAGGAAAGTGAATGAGAAAGGGGACACCCAGGAAGGCAATCAGAAAAAGCCACTCTGTGAAGTCACGGCCGAATGGAGACACAGGTAACAGGGACATCTAGGGAGTATCCCAGGGAGGTCACCTGAGTGGGTGTGAGTGTGGGCAGGGGACAGTCACAAGGGAGCAGGCGCTCTTGGCCAGAGTGAGTATGAGAAGCGAGGCCAGGGATAATGTTGGAAGTTAGGAAGATTCTGAATCCGATGAAGGGCCTTGGGGGCCATGGTGAGGAGCTTGGGTTTGTCTCAGGTGTGGCTGGAGCCACTGGAGAGTCTGAGCAGAGGAAGGACATGGTCCAGGGAAGGTTTGACTGGATGCCTGTGGCTGCCATGTGTCAAGTGGCCTGTAGGGGGCGAGATGGAGACGGAGAACCGGGGAAGAGGGTCCACATAATCCAGGGGAGAGATGATGGTGCGGGGTCCAGGGTGGGACAGTGGAAGTGGGAGAAGTGGTCAGGTTGGGGATATATTTTGAAAGGGGAGCCAGCTGGCTTTGTTGATCAATTGAAAATGATGTGAAAGGAAAAGGAGTCAAGCACAAATCCAAGGTCATGTTACATAGATCTTGAGTGCTCAGATCCTGTGTGCTCGGGAGGTGTGCTCAGAATGTTAGAATTTATTAACCATGATTAAGAGCCTATTGGTGGATACTGTACGTGGCCAGGCATTCTTTAGAGTGCACTAATGGTGGAAAACAAAGCTCAGCAATGAGGGAGCTCTGACACTCACCCCTTGATACATGAAATGTGTGTGTTAATATCCAACGGGTATCATTAAAGCTGTCCCAGGGCTACTGGTATACTGGGAAGTGGCCAAGCTATCTGCTGCAAACCGGAAGACTGTCTGTGTCATCGGGAGAAATAGGATGTTAATACAGGAAGGTGGTGAGCACCGGGCTAAGTGAACCATGGTGGGTATGTAGTCCCAGATAAATAATAGGAGGAGGGGTCCTGGGTCCCACCAGCTGGTGCCGGGTGCAATGACAGTGTCCAGACCACCGTTGTGGTAGTCGGTTTCATGGCGAAGCAGGGCCAGGCTGAGCAGAGTGGCTCAGGCGAGCCTGTCCAGGTGAGCAGGTGTCACACTGCAGAGAGAAGGAAGGTCAAGGGGATGGCTTGAGGGGAGTCAATAGGTCAGCTGGGCTGGGTGGGGAAGGTGGGAAGTCAAGAGAGGGGACCCTGGACGAAGGTCCAGAAGACTTGAGGGCCTAGCACCATTAGGGCCCCTTGGCTGCAGTGACAGCAGCATAACTTAACACAGACACATAGGGGGCAGCCCTGTGGGGCATCCCTGGGCACAGGGAGAGCTGGGACCAAGCATGGAAAGGACACTTCTGGGGCCATGCAGGAAGTCTCAGCAGCAGGAACTGTGGGGCAGTCTGGTCTAGGCACTGCCTCTGGAATCCACCACCCAACCTGTCTTTGAACTCGAAGGACACAGAACCACAGAGCCATTCAGAGCCATTGCAACCTCACTCACAATGTCGCCACACCTGAGGATCCAGAGGCCAAAGTCATGGGGTCAGCAAGTGGCAGAAGATGGGTGTGCTCCAAGCCCATGGACAGCCAGACTGAGGATTTTTCTACTGCAACAGAGTCTCCCTTACTTCAGGCATCCTGGAGCTACCTTCATGACCATTATCATTTACATTATACTCTCTCTCCTATTATTACTTTTTAAAAAATCTGTTGAACATTTTATTCATAAGTGTCTGGCTAGTTTTATTTTGGTCTGACACATCAGATACTCTTTGCTATGGAAATAAGCAACATTCATTTGAGAAGGATCCAAATCATCTTTGGAGGGACGTAAACCCTGTATCATAACCTGAGTATTTTTCTCGCAGGAGGCTCAGGCAGACTGAGTGTTCTGTTGAACAAGAGTTCTTTGTTTGAAGAAAAGGAAATAAACTGGGTCCAGAGTAGCTAGGACAGGTGAGTGAGACGGGAGCTGGGGGGATGAGGTCCGGGAGGTGGGGGCGGTGGCTGGGTGGGGAGGGCTTTTCCTCTGAGGGGGTTGGGAGCGCCAGGGGTTTGTATAAAGTGGTAGGGGGTTCGTGATCTGACCTGCAGGATCCCTCCCGAAGCAGTGGGGAGGATAGACCATAGGGCCAAAGGCGCAAGAAGGGAGTTGGGCAAGAAGGGAGTCTGGGAAGCTAATGTTGGCCTGAACCAGAGAGCATTCATGGAGATGGAAAGAGCGGGTTGGGTCTGGGCGTATTTTGCAGGCTGTGATTTTTACCTTGTCCTGTGTCAGTCGTGAAGGCCCATTCTCAGAACCAAGGCAGACGGAGCGCCCTGCTTGTGTTGGCTTTATCACAGATATGCATGGTCCCTGGGTTCAAGGGACTCAGGATGCTTCCCTCCTATAAGTGAGTTAGTGAGTTTAGGGGTCAGGGACCACCAGTTCCCTGCAGGCGGTGGGTCATGGTGTTGATGACCCCCCCCCACCCCCCTCCAGGGCAGACCCCCGGGGCTGGTGTACCCACTGGGCACAGTCCCCAGGGTGTGGGACATGGTGCAGGGTTGGGGGAGATCCCAGAGCCCTAATCACTGGGCTTTTCCCCACTGCCCAGTTTAAACTTGCCACCTCGGATTCCCTTTTTAAGTCGGTGGAAGATTGATGATTTCATTATTTGTGGCACTCGGCAATAAATCTGAGAGTTTCGGCTAAAGCAAGCGCTTTCTCCACGTTGTGTGTTTGCTGCGTGTCATTCATCACGTCCAATCACTCGTCCAATCACTCGTTTGGCCTGGATGGGGGTGGGGTGGGGGGGTCGGATGGAGGGGGCGGGTTGGGCAGCGCCTCCCTGACTTGACATCTTTTACTGCTCGGGGGCTGGAGGAGGGGACCGCGCAGGAAGGGCCAGGGCTGGGAGGGCGGGTGGAGACTCAAGGTGGGCTGGAGCCCTGGAGGTCTCAAGAAAGGCCAGAGAATGAACCAGAAGGGGGATTACAGGAGAGGCCTGGGGGGGGGGCCTCAGAGCCTGGCCCTTTGCCAAGAAAATCTCCCACGGAGGAGAGGAGGTAACGCAGCAAAGAAAGGAAGAGAACCTGCCAGAGTGTTCCCTGCCAAGGGAGTGTCGAAGATTTTAATTCAAGTTGAAATGTGTTCTTGTTTGTGTACGACTAATTTCCCTCCCAAATGAAGGGTTTTGTCTGTCGGGTGTTTCAGTAGCAACCGGGTAATTAAGGTAGCACGTGCCTCTCTCGTGTGCCGGGCGGGCTGTTTGCGTTAACATGTTGGGGAAGCAAACGTGGCTCGGGCTGCTTCCTGGGTCCAAGGAGGCAAAAAAAAAAAAAAAAAACGACAACAAAGAAAGGGAGAAAACATCTCCAAATAGAGACTTGGCTCCTGCAGGGATGACGTCATCTGGAAAATGTAAGCGGGGACCGTCCCCCGGAATGAAGAGCTGCCAGGTTCCGGGTCCCATCTGGGGAGTCGTGAAGAGGACAATTCAGACAGTGTCCAGAGGCTCTGGAAACTGGCGATGGAAATTCATGCACCTCCAGGGCCAGGTGGGAGGGTGTGTGTGGGGGTGTCGGGTGGGCTCTGTTTTCTCACACCAGCGCATTTGTTTGCATAGTAAGTACATGCGAACGTACTTTAGTTCCGCTCACACAAAAAAGTGCATTCACGTTTTTCCCCGAACCATATGGATCTCTTAAATTAACGCTTTTTTTTGCTTTTAATACAGAGATGGTAAATTACTTTCCTACTAAACATAACAAATTACTACTAATTAAATAGTTTAAAACAATATCCATTTATTATCTCACAGTTCTGTAAGTCAGAAGTCCGGCGTGATGCAGCGGGGTTCTCCGTGAAGGGTCGTACCAGCAAAAATCTAGGTATCTATGGGGGGCTGTGGTTCTCGTTGGCCACTTAGGTTCTTTTTTAAGTTCTGGTTGTTGGCAAAACTCATTTCCTTCTTGTGCCTTCCATGGGGGACTTTGGCATCTTCAAGCCAACAATGGCAGTCAAGTCCTCCTCATGCTTTGAATCTCTATGCCTTAGTCTTCTGCTTGTCAGGGCTCATAATCATGGGGGGGGGGGGCGTTACCTGGATAATCTGGGACCATCTTCCTATTGTACTGTCAACTGGTTAGTAATCTTAACTATACCAATGAAGTCCCTTTTCCATGCAGTGGGATGTGATTATAGAAGTCACATCAGATGGTGACAATTATGGGGTCCAACCCAATATTGAGATGATCAATAACTTGGTACAAAAGAGCAACAGACATTTCACCAAAAAGGTATATGAATGGCAGCTAAGCACATGAAAAGATGTCTTTGTTGATGTGACGCAGCCTCACCAAGTGATACTGCAATGAACCCAACAGTACTACTAAAATTAGAAAGGTTGACAAGACCAAGTGTTGGCAAGTGTTTGGAATAGTGGAGCACTCCTCTGTCGCTGGTAGTAATTCAAATAATATAGCTGCTTTGTTAAAGTAGTTTTACAGTTTCTTATAAAGCTAAACATACACTTACCATTGGACCTAATGATCTCACTCCTCAGTATTTATCCCAAAGAAATGAAAACCTCTGTCCACTTAATGACTGGTACTCAGATGTTTATAGCAGCTTTATTCATAATAGCTCCAAACTGAAACAAGGCAAATGCTGGTCAAGGCAGCATGCTAAGAGAAGAAGCCAGACACAAAACCAAGTACTGAATGATTCCATTTACGTGCAATTCCATAAAATTCAAAACTCAGGAGACAAAAGTAATGGTTGCCAGGGGCTGGTAGTTGTGGGGGGGAGAAATGGACTGGAAAGGGACAGGAGGGAGCTTTTTGGGGTGATATGAGGTTCTTTATCATGACTGATGTGATGGTTACATGACTGTATTCACTTGTCAAAACTTATCAAATTGTTCACTTAAAATTGGTGACTTTCACATATGTAAATTCTATCTCAATAAAATGGATTTTTATCTTATTTTAAGATTTATTTATTTATTTGAGAGAGAGAGATAAAGCTCATGAGAATGGGGGTGGAGGGACAGAAGGAGAGGGAGAGATTGTCTTAAGCAGACTCTGTGCTTAGCGTGGAGCCTGATGCCAGGCTTGATCTCACGACCCTGTGATCAAGACATGAGCTGAAAGCAAGAGTTGGACGTTTAACTGTCTTCACCACCCAGGCGCCCTTAAAGCTGACTTTTTTTTTTTAAAGATGTTTTTTATTTATTTATTTGACAGACAGAGATCACAAGTAGGCAGAGAAGCAGGCAGATAGAGAGAGGAGGAAGCAGGCTCCCTGCTGAGCAGAGAGCCCGATGCGGGGCTAGATCCCAGGACCCTGGGATCATGACCCGAGCCGAAGGCAGAGGCTTTAACCCACTGAGCCACACAGGCGCCCCTAAAGCTGACTTTTAAAAGCAACTTTATATTATTACTGTTCATGGAAAATCAGTGATACTTGTCAGAATAGCAGGCAATCGTGAAAAGAAACACATATATTTAAAAAGCATATAAAAAGAAAACAGAGATCCCAACTTTAAGACCCTCTGCTTGGAGTCTCAAAAGGTTGCAAAGTATTGGTCATCTGAGGCACAGGGTCTTCTAAGCTCAAGTAGTTATTGGCAGAGTTAATTTCCTTGTAGTTGTAAAATTCATGGAAGCTTACTTCTTCAACACCAACAGGAGAGCATCTATGGCTTTGAATTTCTCCCTTCAGGGAGGTCCAGGACTCTCTTTTAAATGTCTCCCTGGATTAGGTCAGGCCCAGGTAGGATAATCTCCCTTTTGATTAACCCAGACTCAAATGATTAGGGACTTTGATGACATTTGGAAAATTCCTTTATCTTTGCTGTATAACATAATGTAATCATGGGAGTGAAATCCCACCGTAATCACAAGTCCTACCAACACTCAAGGGGGAGGACAGTATACACTAAGATATGCGTACATCCCGGGGTGGGGGAGGGGGGCAGAAATCTCAGGTGCCATCTTGGAATTTTGTCTACTACATACACTCTTTCTTTAAAAGGATTTCTTTCCTGGGAATTCTTTCCATTTTTCCCTCTTGCTGCCATCTTTGTTTGTCAAAGTCTTATTTATCCTCGGAGACCTGGCTCGGATTCCCTTCTCATTCACAACCTTCTTAAGGGCTTGGAGAAAATAAAGGTTTGGGTTCACCTTCCTCTCTCTGAGTCCAGATGGTTTGGTCTTTGTCCCATTCACTGCAGTGGGTCATATGGTACATGTTGTCTGTTTGTGGATATTTTCTTCTCTTCCTCCCTCCCCTTCACATCTGCCATCTCCATTAGCACAGATAGCCTGCACCCAGTAACAACACGAAACACAACCAGTGTGTATCCTTCTGTGTTTTTCTTTCTACTCCTATAATCCCATAATCCTACAAAGTGCGTCACACACACAAGCACGCATACAGGTATAAGGGCATTTTTTTTTTTTTTTTTGGTGGGGGAGGAAAGTCATTGTTTTACGAATATGGTCTTACATAATAGACTTTTTTCTGCATCTTGATGTTCTCACTTAATACCTTGTGGAAACACTTTCGAGTCACCTTGTATACCTCTAAATTTAAGTTCGTTCTTTATGGGACGGTGTAATACGCCACGTATTGGATAACTTTGTGATGTTCTTGGCTGCTTCTCCAGAAATGGGAATTTGCTTTGCTTCTGGTTCTGTGCCATTCGAACAATGCTGCATGATGTCCACACTCATACAAATGGGATGGATTTCCAGCAGCTCAAGAGCCGGATGTAAACCCAGGGTGTTCGCACTTCTTAAATTTTATTAAATGTTGCCAGATTATGTTCAGAGAAGACTGTACTGGTCCACATTTCTACTAGAGTATAGAAGGGGTCACTTGCCCCAGGTAGGATTTATGGTCCTTTAAAATTTTTGTCAGTCTTACAAGGATGGTCACAACTCAGAGCTGAGTATGAAATTTCTTGACTCCTGGTGAATTCAAACATCTTTTCCATACTTTTTCCCCCTTTCCTGGTTGTTTTTCTTCCTTTCTTTTTTTTCCTTTCCTTATTCTAATATTGGGATTTGCTCTTTTGGGAGTGGTCTCTTTATAACTTTTGCTCCTTTTCCTGGTTACTTTGTAAGAGCGCCCTATATACTATAAAATTAGCCGCTTTATTTATGATTTGCTTTACAAATAATTCTACAGACTTGTGGTTTACATGTAGATTTTATTTATGTAATCTTATGCTATGCAAAATTTTAATATTCAAATATGTCTATTTTTTTCTTTGATTCCTTAGAATTTTGATTCCTTAGAATTCTTTAGATGTGTGAGCTCTCTCCAACTACTACTGTATTATCTTTGAATTATCTTAGATTTTCTTGTAAGCTTTTTATTTTATTTTTTATAATTAAGTCTTAATAAGGCACTTAAATTTAATTTTACATAAGGCATGGGATGGGATCTATTTTAACTCTAATTTTCCTGCAAATGGGAAGCCATTTACATTGGCATGGTGTGTTGAACAGCTCATTCTCCACCAAGTGAATCGAACCAGGCTTTTATCTTACGTTACTCAGTGATTTCTTGGGGGCTCAGCCAGGAAAGCCAGGCCTTGCAGTGCCCTGAATTCAGCTTTGTACACAAGATGGTAAATCTTGGGTGTGAACTTTTGTTTTCTCTTTAACCAGCCTGAGCACACGGAGCAAACTGGGGAGCCCCTGCTTCATTTGGTCATCTGTTCATTTAATGTTAGCTGGCATCTGTTATATTCTAGGCTGAAGAAAAACGTCCATTCTTTATTCTCTGTGTTTTTCTTTTGGTCCAATAGGAGATGCAAGACAAGCACGAAAGCAGTATTATTCCAAAAAGAATGAAGTCTTACCATTTGCAGTGACGTGGAAGGAGCTAGAGGGTATTATGCTAAGTGAAATAAGTCAGTCCAAGAAAGACAAATACCATGGGATTTCACTCATTTGTGGAATTCAGGAAACAAAACAGATGAGCGTGTGGGGAGGGAAAAAAGAAAGGAGAAAGGGAGAGGGAAACCAGAGGAGACTTAATGAGAGAGAACAAACTGAGGGGGGCTGGAGGGGGGTGGGGGGTGGGGTAGCTGGGGGATGGGCATTAAGGAGGGCATGTGATGTGATGGGAGTCGTATATCACTGATGATTCACCAAACTCTACTCCTGAAATCAATATAACACTCTATGTTAACTAACTAGAATTTAAATAAAAATTTGGGGAAAACCTTAATAAAAGTAATTTTTAAAGTAAGGAGAAAAACCAACCAACCAAACAAACAACAACAAAAAAAACACCAGAGGTCCTTGTCAATCAGAGGGGAAGAGTCCCTTCAAGCAGATATACCAAAGACAGGGACACCAATGCTCCAAATAAAGGGTACAGGTCTGGTGGAAAAGTGTTTGAGGCTCTAACTTCAAAAGTCATGTGAAAAGTTTCAAAGGAAGAGTGTTATCTTATATTTAACAAGAGCCATGCTCTCATTGCAACCGCGCACTGATACTTAGAACCGAGAAGGAAGAAAGTATTGATTTGAGGGTGTCGTTTTCCTGTAACCCTCTTGCACCTGACACAAAATTGTTCACAGTTCGAACAAAGGAAGTTTTGTTTCTGCAAAATACCTCTGGGCTCATCGATTTCCCCAAAGGGATTTTTCATTCTTTCATACACAAATAGTTCTCTTTAAAAGCACGCATCAGCCGGTCTCCCCCGTTTACCAGCCTAACTGCCCTGTCTTCAGGTCTCGACTGGCTTTGTGAGCTTTTAGGAAATTAATGAAAGGCTGAAGCTGTTGCAGAATGTGCTTTCTCACTTTGCAATTGCTTTTCATTTACTTGCATTACGTGGGTGGATGCCTTGTGTCACCTGCAGGGACACGTGCCTGTGAGGATATGGGGTGGCTGATAGAGGGGAGACAGGTGCTGGTGGGAACCTGATTTTGGAGATTAATTTTATCGGTGGTCCACTAATAAGTGGACACTTTGGGGCTGTGATGACCTCGTTACTCTTTACAACTTCGTAGTAACTCTGGGGACTCAGTTCAAAAAGATTATGTCGATGAGGACTTTTTCTATAAGCAGCTACGAGAAATTTCGGTGAAATGATCTGGTTGTCCCAAGAAGGGAGATTCTTGTCCAGTTGCGAAGCTCATGAGGAAGTGGTGATGAGGGCTTCTTGGGGTGGCGAGAGCAGGCTAAATGGTCCCTGAAGGATGAGTTGGAGTTGGATGTGCAGAGATGCTGGAAGGGCATCTTAGCTAAAGGGAAAAGCATAAGCAAATGCCCAGAGCCTGCCATTCCCCACCCTTGCTCTGTGCAGAACCCTTTACATGGTGGGCAGGGGCCTGTTTCCTCTAGCCTCTTCTGCCCCTAATCTCTTCTTGGGGCTCCCTTCACTCCTGTCACACTAGCTTTTCCCCGGAAAGGACCAGCTCTCCCTCCCTCAGATCTTCACCTTTGCTTTG